>JAMKCH010060046.1:0-14126 GCA_023653785.1 Ophioderma brevispina
TCCTTTTCCTCAACAAGTTAAATTCCCTGACGATTTGTCTATACAATGCCATAATAGTTTGTCTCAAGGATTGATAGGGGGGGGGGGGGGGGGGGTGATTGTATACCATTTCACATTCTTCCACTAAACTCGATATATATTAGGTTTAAGTTTTGTATTGAATGTATGGCAAAAGAATGTCAATACATTCCTAATTAACGATTTTCACGATTGAAGCATGTTTTTCACTGATAGACATCCTTATACCTATTATGTGTGTCGTGGCTTAACATTTCTTCTCCCACATACTAACAATGAACTATTACGCCTGGGAATACACTGAAAATTAGTCCACGTCTCGAGAGACTGGTCAATTTATAATTACATTTGCCATCAATCCTGATTATTTTCACCGACAAATTTAAGTATTTAGGACGCTATCAATCAAGCGAAAAAGGGTTGGCCTTTCAATATGATACATATTGAAACCTTTTAAGCCGATACCGTTATTCCCGTGGGATGCTATTCATTGTTCAAACTGCAAAGGAAGTAGTTATCACCAGTTTTTTTTAAGCAGGTTGTTTGCGTTATAGTTTTGTAAAATTATCGTATGTTTCCAATATGAATTTTGTGGCTAAAATATATATGATTATATAAAACTTACACCACAGAGAAATTTTCATCTCACCGGGAAGTGAAATGAGGAAGGTACATTCCATAGGAATTTTGGGTATGAACGCTTGTTTATATCTTCAATGGATAAATGCCCGAGTCCGAGGGCAGACAAAACAACGTTCAATATCCAAAACCTATGAATGAACCCCCTTCATGTATACCATACTATAATTTCGGCTACTATTACTTACAAAAATTAAAGCATTAAATATCAATATCGTCTCGGGCCATGAAATTGTGTGATTTTTTGACCACTTTCAGCGTTCGTCCACGGGCGGCCATGAATAAACGCTTGTTTATACCAGTCCGTGACGCGTTTTGATCAATCGCGTACGCCACTACATAAGAAGTAAACATGAATGTTTTGTATTATTACCACAATGAGCTTCATTTGTTCTCATTTTCTCCCACTTTCTTCCCATTCTCTCTCTCTGTCCTTGTCAGCTCTCTCCTTCCTCTCCTCTCTCTCGTCTCTCTTCCAGTCTCACTGCTCTCTCTTTTATTGGTGTGGAATCAACAAAGCCCTCAGATTTGTAAATCACTGCACTTCAATGTCTATTTCATTTCCCTTCATTCAACCCATCTTGACAAATTTTGATCATTCATTATGAATAGTTTTCATTATTTTAAATACTGAGACCACCCCGAAAATTTTTGCCTAAAATATTCATATTTCCTGCTATCTACTGGAGATTTCGTGGGAGCTCACTTAAACACCAGAAAGGAGAAACAACAACATTGTATGATTTCCTTTGCTTAAAGCGGCACTGGCACCTTTTCACAAATCTGAAAGTTCTTCAATTTGCTCCTCAAATGATAGTCTAGGCCATTGGAAGAAACAGAGATATATTTTACACAAAACAATCACATTGCCCAAACAAGATAGGGCCAACTGATATGAAGATAAAGACATCCCGTAATTTTGTAGGCCAACTTTTTAAGTTTTTCCATAACTTTAAATCAACAAATGTGTATATTTAACATGAATATTTTGTCGTACTCATCGATATTAAAACCATAAAGGTTCTAGACCGGTCAAACAGAGTGCATAGCCGTGGGAACATGCATACGGGCGTGCGTGTTCGTGTGTTAAACGCCGTTTCCATAGTCTGCTGAATTCGCGGCGACGTTAATTACAAATCGTCCTGTGTACATAAAGAAGCTGATTATGGGCTTATCATTTCGGGTGAGGGCTTTTGTATATAAAGCTTTACACCAGCAAAAATAATCGATTTTGACAAATATTGAGAGGGCGCACTATTTTTCATGGTGCCAGTGTCTCTTTAATTATTATCAGAAAGTCAAAATAACTTTACTCCTGTGCCCTTCATAGCAGCACCTGGCCTTGGCAGTGGAGTGGGGGGGTTACTCTGGGAAGGGGGCACTAGAGGTGGGGTGTTTACCCGGGACAGCTGTGTACATGTATGTCAAGTCAAATGAAAGGCATGGCTACGCTGATAACTGACTCAAAAAATATCCCACAATTTGGATAAAAGAAAAACAAGCCATCATCTGTGTACACTCGGGTCACAAAAGCTGCTGTATGCTTTTTATCCACATGGTAAGGCTACTATTTCAAAATCGGCTACGGTAATATAACACTGTGGCCAGCCAGACTGCTGAATTTTGGCACCTTTCGTAGACTAGCTACTCGCCACTCCCTCTCATCACAATCTGATGATTCAGCCACCAGTGTATACCGGGTGTTTATTTCACAGTCTATTGACTTCCTTGTCTGTCGAACCTCTTCATATTTTCATGATGCCCCCCCCCTTCCGTCTAAATAGCTTCACAGGCTACCCTAGGGGACTAATACTAGTCTTGAACTCAAGATGACACATCAGTTCACCGTACTATAGTCAGTGTCACAACTTTTTTGCTAGTCCCTACACACATCGCCTATAGGTTGGCACACCACCAAATAAATGGTGCCATTGGTTTATGTTACAAAATGCCCTAATTAAAACGTTAATTTCCCATTACCGAAGCGGCTCGTTGCTTAAATTCTGCATTACCTTTGGAGGCTAACCCTCTGCATCTCATTCAGTAAGAGACCATAAGTTGACCACGGAATTTTCGAGCTCTGAAGCATGAAGACAACGATGAGTTCCCGATCCCCTCTGAAACTGTGGCCTCTAGTCAAAATATTCCTATGTGATTGGTGTAAAATTAGTAACTGTAATTAGCCAGTAGTAAGCCACACACAACCTTTGTCTTGGGATATTTGGTGCTGATTATTTTGCTTCTTTAAATAATTCCTAACACAAAATATGGCCCCAGGAGTTTCCAGTTCCTATTTTTCAATTTAACTTAAAAAAAGAAAAACCTTTTTTTACCTTTTTTCCCAACACTTTTCAGCCCGAGGGTGACAGACCAGATCTTTTAGTGGAGTGGAATCCAATGAATTCTACCCCATTGGGTGGAGTCCGTATATCTGTAACTTTTTTAATGATTCGTAATGAATTGCTCCCACAATAGTCCAGTTCTCAATGACGGAAGTTATCAATTCGATCCAATACGCCCCTTTTCCGCATGCGCATTTGGTTGGTCAAGTGGAAAGGAGCACTTCCGGTTCGGATGAATATCGAGAAGTGCATTGAGCCAGGTAAGATCAGACGACAACAGTGTTCTTCGAAACTAACTCTAATTTGAGCAAAGATAAAACTGTAAACAATGCCAGCATTTCTAACCATTCCCGTCGAAGCTGCCGAGTGATTCTTCACCATCACAATGCATAGCCGCGGTGCATTTGTAAACAATCATCTACCTAAGATGGACGCCATTCAAGTTGTACAAGGATCGCTGCGCACCGGAAGTGATTTATTCCCCGCCACCAAATATCGTACATGCGCATATCCAAATCTGAAATCGCCATCATATCTAATAATTGGCAATATTTTTTATATACAATCTTTTATTTTTGCCCCGGCAACTTAGTTGGCAAAGGGTGACTATATAACATGCCCCCTCCGCCGTGTGTGGTGTGGGTGTGTGTGTGTGTGTGCGTGCCGTCCCCGCAATATCCTGGATCTAAGCAGGGTGGGTGTCCAGCTTCTCACATATATGCATCTCAAGTATGCGTTGGCTGGGATGTAAAGTGGTCATGTACATAGGTCAAAGGTCAAATATGGTCCAAAAACGGTCAAATTTGGTAACAAATAGGGTTATAGGATGTTATAGCCCTTGTAAACACGATATCTTCTGATATTCACAATTATGGTGTCCCATCTTCTTTCGCCCCATAGATGTCTCCCAAATAGTCGGTGGATGAGTTCGAGGTGGGGCATGTGGCATGGGTCAAAGGTCCAAATATGTCAAATCGGTCAAATTTGGTCCCACCAAAATGGGATTGAAATTGCTATAGCCTTAGTCAATTGTGGCATGGTGATGAAACTTGGTGAGTGTTGTCAACAGTCAGTGCCGAAAATGTGAATGTCATTTCAAGGGTCATCAGGGGGGTCATATCAAGGCCGGTCAAGGGAATTAAATTGCTATAGCCCTGTCAATTGTGGTAGGATGATGGACCTTGGTGGGTGTGGTCACTATTCAGTGCCCCAAAAATGAAGGTCAGTTCAAGGTCATGTAGGGGTCCATCAAGGTCAATGAATCCAAGTGCTATACCCTTGTCAATTTGTGTAGATGATGAACTGTTGTGGGTGTGTCACCAGTCAGGTGCCGACAAAAATTTGATAGGCATTTCAAGGTCACTCCGGTCACTTCAGGTCAAATGGGATAAATTGCTATAATGCTTGTCAATTGTGGTATGCTGAATGAAACTTGGTGAGTGTGTCAGATTCACTGCAAAAAAATTGAAGAGGTCTTTCAAGGTCATGTGGGGTCATCAAGGTCAAACCACTAAGTAGTTGGTAGGATGGTTTGAAACTTAGTGGTTGTGGTCAGCATTCCGTGCCAAAAAATTTGAAGGGCAGATCCTGGTCATGCTGGGTCATCCAAGGTCAATCACTAAGTTTGTGGTAGGATGATGAAGTTTGGTGGGTGTGGTCAAACATTCAGTGCCAAAATGGTTGATGGGTCATTTCATTCAAAAGTCAATGTGGGGTCATCCAAGGTCAAATCCATACACATGGTATTATAGTCATGAAAACTGATTGTGTAGTAACCATTCATTGCCGAAAATTTTCAAGGCATTTCAAGGTCGTGGGGATTATTCAAGGTCAACTAACTCACCATGTGGGAGGTCATGAATGGAACCTTTGTTGGATGTGCCAACATTTCCTACACTGGAAAATTGTGAAGTAATTTTCAAGGTCAAGTAGGTCATCTCAAGTCAAATAACTACAAATTGTTATTGTTACATCATAGTCAACTTTGATACCGTTTTTTAAATTGCAACTGCTATGGCAGCAGCCCCTCAGTGTTTAGAGAACACTTACTACTTCTATCACAATTCTCCCTGTGATTTAAATTATATTTCCCTTCATTTACTATCGCGACGGGCGGGAGACCTTTGTGGTTCGAAGAACCGCTTGTTTAATATAAACCATTTTATACAAAATGTAACAACACAAATTGTTTTCAAATCTGTGGACGTTATTTCAGCAAGGGTCCATATCATTCTGCCTGAATATTTCAGGCCAGGGTGTCCCTTTAAGTAAAAAGTTGTTACGTTTTACTCACAATCTTAGGTGACGTTTCACTACTAGTCTGTAGCGTTCTCAGGACTGAAACCTACTTTTCTAAAGGGACTTTCCACCATTTGATCAAATTATAAGAAAGTAAGCCCGGAAAAAAGCAATTGCCGTTTCTTAATTTCTATTGCAAAGTACCCCTTTTAAAACAAAACGTACCCTTTACCATGTTTGTACTTTGACTTATTAGGCTGTAGTACCATAAGAATGGCGCGAGGAGATGTTGTTATTCAAAATCCATCACAAGCTTTTAGTGGCTTGGCCCCTCTATACAAACCCGAGCCTGCCCCGCAATCAACAGCTATTCTTGTCAGGGCTTTCCCTTTTGTAGTCTTTTCTCTGTATACCAATGATATGATCATGGAACGAGAATTCAATAATATTGTCTAGTGCCCACGGAGGCCTCAATCGGACTCTTCATCACCACCTATCCAGTCGGTTCTTCCCACGTGATTCGTTGGACTTTGATAATTTTTTTCTGTAAGTTTGGATTCCTTTCAATTCAGGGCGGATACAAAAATATTGGTTATATTTTTGGTCCGCATGTATACAGTAACAGTTAAACGTGTTAAATATATATAGTACATTACATTATATCATATATGATGTTATTTTATAGTATTATAAACTTATCTTGTTTTCGATAACAGAATAAGTAAAGGAATGGTGACTATATTTAAATGTCATTATATCTTTTAACTCACACAAGTGAGAACGTCAATTCAGCCGTTTGAAGGATAAATAAGGAATCGAGACCTAAGTTGCTTTGAAATAGTAATAACTTCATCTTTTATATACATTCTGGAAAGTTGTTAAAGAATTTGGGCAATTGGAGGAACATATTTAAGATCACGGGCGATAGGGCCACTTCAATTAAAATCTTCTATATAATCATTCTGCTTAAGTTTTATCTTTGCAAAATGGGAAAACTTCTGGAACAGATGAAGCTAATAGTTGAAATGTATTAAAGATTACGGGACCATTGTGTGTATTGTTTCTAAAAAATAGATTAATTTGAAATCAGTTTAAGGATTGCATATATAAATGCCTTAAAGAACAGTTCCTTTGAGTACGCTGTAAAAAAGATAGATGTGGTTAGAACATCGAAGAAAACAAATATTATCTAATAAACGTTTTTGCATCATATTCGGTCTATATGTCAAGAATGATATATAATGAAATAAAAGCTTTAATCCTATTTTCTACTTGTTTTAATTAGAGCTTCAAAATTTAGTTTAACATTTAATTAAATACATGTAAAATATATGATTGGAAGGTACTGCACAACAACTAACTGGAACTGTTGAAAGAATAATAGTCTATGGGGAATGTAGTAATGTTTTGGTTTTCGTTTTTTCATATACAATTTTGACACCAATGTTTTTCCAATAGAGAATTTCATGGAGAATCTGAAAATCATGGGTGTCATTTTTTAAAATGTGTTCTTGGGTGTTTTATAAGGGGGGAAAATTGTACAGGGGTAAACAATAAAAGTTTTTAAAATTGTTTTAAAAGTTATACCAATCCGTTCGTTTGTTCATAAGGTGTTCTAAAAAGGTATAGTTTGCCATTTTACGACGTATTGTTTTAGTACAATAGGCTCAATGAAGTTCAAGGTCATTATTTATAGAATGGTCCGATTTTGTTGATGAAACTGGTTTTAAATCGTTCAGTGGGTGTTCGACACCTAAATAAGAAAATGTACATAGATGCTGTGTTTCACCTTGCAAAGTGAGGATTTAAAGATCATGGGGATAGTGGTCTCCCATAGACCCACTTGTGGACCACGGCCATATTTGCCCCTCTTAATTATCATCAAAACGTCATCGACAAAAGTGACCGGTATATTTTCGGCTTCTGTATAGTAAGAAGAACAATTTGGCAACATTTTAAAACAAACGGATAATCACTGACATTTTACCCAGGTGTGAACTTGAACCGTTTTGCATTTCACCTCTTTTTCTACAACCCTCATGTAGGGCAACATATACCTTTCTGTAATCCTTGAAAGGTACTGAACATAATGGTACTTTAAAAACACTTTTTGGTCCCTTTTATATTTTTGATCCCTGAATAACCTTGCCCCCTAGAATACATCCAAGAACACATTTTAAAAATGACACCCATGATTTTGGAATCCTCATACAATTTTGATTTAGAAACACCTTGGTTGCAAGATTGTCTTATGAAATTTTCACCAAAATTCAGTTCCCATGTACTAAATAGTAATATATGTAGATTGTGTGATATAGTAAAAATTATTAAGAAAGATGAAGAAAAGAAGATGAAAATAATAAATGTATATGCTACCTCTTTGAGATTAAAGAATACAAAAAACATTAACAAACAAAACAAAACCTAAGATCCTGCGAATGACATGCCAAGATCTAAATACATTGCTTATTTCCGGAGAGTTTGGAAACCAACAAATACCAACGCTTGCAGAACATTATTAAATTTATGAAGGCTCTCATTGGCGATACATTAACCGGGTTAATAACTGAATGCCTTCAATGACACACACAGAAAGGAGAGAAGAGAGAAAAAGAAAAGTAATTTAATCGAAAAAACAGGAAAATTAACCTACCTTTCCTTCCAATGATAAGTGTTGATTCATTTTTGTATTAAACGCAATGTCGTCATTCTTTTTCAAATGCAAGACAAAAATAGGCCCACAAAAGTAAGAAGACATAAAAAATGACATTACTCAATAACAGGACAATTTATGATATTTCTATAAATTCGTTTCATTCAGGAAATGAACGGTTGCATTTTTATGAAGAGCATACGCTTAACATTACCTGTATATTGAATGACATTTAATTTATATTTCTTAATCATATTACTTTATAGACAGAGAAGGTTTCTTCAATGCCCACGTGTGATTAGAATTCATATTTTTGCCACGGTGTGAAATTTGGAGTCGCTCTTTGACAAATTGCATACGTCAATACTAGAAATCAAATTAAGGGAAAGTTATGAAGGCGTTATGATGTTGCCTTGATATAGTGAAAGTGATAATTGTAGGACCATCATTAAAACTAACATTATTTTCTCAAAAAAGTTAATAATAGATAAAAGGATTTCAATTGCTGAATGGAATTCTTCAAAAATTCCATTCTTTTCTAGACATTATTCTAACAAAAAAAATGCATTTAATATGTATTGTCACTTCTGATTGGCTAAATACATCCTATATTATTCAATAACCAATTGAAAGGCAGCTTACAAATATCTCAGCTCTAGTTGTTTCCAGTTGTAGATCCAAGCGACCGTGAGACTTCCAAAACTTTTTAGGGCACAGTCCACTGTTCGGGGGAGAGGAGGCATTTTGTATCCACAGAATCAATACATCCAAGAGGCCAAAAATGGAGGTGTTTTACGTTACCCGTCTGGGCGTATATCATGCAAACAGGCGCTATAAAGTTTATGCAGATATTTTCAAGTTGTGTCTTGTATTGTTCTATATTATTGATTTATTGTAAAATTGTTTATCAATATTTGCGCCATAAGATATGTTTAAAATACATGTACTCCCTCGTTAATCTTCACTTGCGTCCGATCTGCTTTCGCTGTCAGAATCTTGCTAATTTTAACAAGCCTTGTTCAATAATAACTCTTCCCCCCAAATTCCCATTTAGGAAGTGTCGTACTGCATTTGTCCAGTTAGACGCTGTAGCTGTAATTTGTCCCACTGTCTCATTAAATGATTTCTTTATCGCTATCTACTGAATTGAATGATTGGAACCCCTTTTCAGGTTGGGTCTAGATCAGCTCTTTTTAAGGTTCAAGGTCACAATGGTTAGGGAGGCAAATGTACAATTTCATGGCCGTATTTTTAGCCGGAATGCAAGTTTCATATTTTTGAGCACGGGTTCATTATGCGTCGCATGACATTGTGGAGTCTTTGTACTGGCGCGGAAATGAAATTTACCATTATAAATGGAAATGGATATTTTCTAACCACTTTCCAGTTGGGTTTTTTAAACATAATATAACACTGCCGGTGATTAACAAAATATTTTAATGAGCCTCCTAAATATCTGTACAAGAAGAGTCCTGGGTTTGCAAGCGTCTTTTATCTGTCTTTTTTTTTTTTTAAAAATATTTCGACGTAAGTTTAGGGGCTATAGCTCAGTCCGAGTACGTACTGTAAAGAGTGCCGTACTAAATGGCAATGCATCGCTGTACTAACAAGTCACTAAGTTCTATTTGACCAATCGGCTGGTAGGACTCATATAAGGTTGGATTTTGCGGTTTAGTTGAAACTTTGTACTTTGCTTGACATAAGAACTGCGATCTGCTTACGATATTAATCTTCATCGGCCCACACTCGGCATATCTGCTGCAGGAAAAGGATTTTAATTTAATGCTCACTAAAGTACGGAATCATCTTGCCATTTCAGTGCGCGCTTCATACTCAACTTACTTACAATACGTTCAGAAGAAGCTGTCTAAACTGTAATTGACGACTTGTTATTTCCCATGCTCTTATGTCAATCATTGTATTTCCCATTCTAATATTGTATTTAGGCCACGGTGGTCGCGTGGGTGGTCTTTTTAGGAAACGCGCAGTACAAAAGCCCATTGTATGTATGTACGTCATTTATCATTTCTTTAACTCACCCGTGGGTCAAAAAAAACGTGTGTCGTGGTGGTTGTGCAACTTCAAACATATGGGAAATTTGGAACTGACGTTTTTGGTAATGAAATGGCCATTTGAACCTTCTGCAACCTTTTTTAAGATAAAGGGGTTTGTGTGAATTAATAGTGTTTATTTTACTTTGAATTACAGTTTGGACCATTGAAACTCAGAGAAATGCGATGACGCAGAGCTGAGCAATAGGTAGAAATTCAAATGGGAATCGCATTTCTTTCAACAAAACTTAATTTGTTAATTGGTATAGATTATGGTTAGAATGTTGTAATGGGGGGCATTCGGATCCACAACCTCGTCTCGACCCCCCGTACCCAAAATGACCTTTCAGCATCATATGAATAGTTGCTTATGTAGTGAAGGTTGTATCGCCTAGAAAAACAATTTTTTGTTATACCTCTGTACGTAAAACATAATGGCCAAAAAAACCGCTAAATCGTCACCCATTTAAACGCCTTTTTTCCCGTTCGTTTGCATAACGACAAGCGATAAAATGATTACAAGGGTGCATTTTTAATAACTTGTTCTTAAAATATACAGCACAATTTATTTATCCAAATATATCTTAGAACTTGGGAACAGTCCGAAGAAAGCGGACAAGTACGTATACCTACAAGTAACGTACATCGTCCAATTTCCCACAATGGAACTTTTTTACATTTCACCCCGGACAGTTTATTGTTACAGTTCTGAAGCTGCATTCTTCACTACATAGAGTTTTAAAGCTTATCAACAAAATGGTATGTGCTATTTTTTGATATCTTTTTTCAAATAAAATAATTAAACGAAAATGATTTAGACGTCATCATGATATTGTTTCCAATCATTAAATATTAAATTGTTTATTTTTTTCGTTTTTTAAATTTTGTGATATTTTAGATTTGTTTTTAATGTTGTTTGGCATTAGTTCTGGAATTAAGTATCCTTTCCTCGTCTCAAACTTAGAATCCCGAGAGTTTTTTTTATAAAATTTTTTTTGTATTTCCTTATAGGTTGTGACGTATGTACCGTACGCTATCGTCTGCACTGTTGGAATGCGGCCATGTCCGTCAAACATGAATTCCTTTGGTTACGACCCAACGTAAAAGCTTTTTGTTTGGTGAAGTCTTTGGGACGTACATTTCCCGAAGCGTAAATCGCTACATTTCCTTCATTAAGATTCTAAAATCTTAACCTTAATAATGTGGACAACTCTTCCCCCTTTGTCGGTAGGAAATACTACTTCAATTTTTACAGACTTTTCATTCATTAATGCTCGTTAGCACTTAAGCTATTTTGACAGCATCTACTGTCTGCCTACTACAAAACATACCCCCCCCCCTCCAAAATAAATGTATCACGTCTTGAGAAATATTTGGAATTATCATTCAGCTTGTTTAAGGTAACTACAATCGAGGGATGTTCAAATATGAGCCAGTGCATATACATCAGACCCCAAGATGTTAGGGAGCTTTAGGGAGCGTCATTATTTATGCCAGGGGGGAATGGAGATTTCAATTTTTTTCGGCAAAAATTTTCGAGTTCCCCCCTCGCTTCCGTTCACAAAATTTCACACTTTCCCCTTGATCATGATTTCCCCATTTAAAAGTTCATGTTCCCCTCTCTCTCGTTGATAAAAATTTCACGTCCCCCTCTCTCTTACAACTTTTTTTCGGGTTCCCCTCAAAAATCCCCATCCCCCCTGAGCGGTAAATAAGGGAACCCTCCCTTATGTAGCCTGGATAACCAGTCTTTTATGGGCAGTGTACCATTTTGGGTGCTGACATGTTGGCTTTTTTGCGAACTCACAATTACAATGTTGACGTTTGGGGTACTGTAGGTGTTTGTTGTAGGCTAAGAAGTGGGTTGGTGCTTGGGGTCTGCATTGATTACGTGAGCATGCCACGGACCTCTACACATGGCTAGCGGGTCTGAGTCGGCCGATAGATTGAAAACAACAGGAAGTTGCTTTTGGCCCTTCGCGGGAAACAATGCCTACACCTGCGGTGCACATATTTCCACACATATGTTCTATTGTTATACAAAATTCTTTTAACTTTGACAAATAACTTGAGCCATAAAAAACACTCGACGGGGGTACCGGACAGGTATTCGCCATTTTTAAATTGTAATTTTAATTGTAGTCGATATTCAACAAAGTAATTTATTTCAAGTCTCCTTATGTTGGCTATTTTGTTTTCTCGAAATTTTAGTACTTGTTTTATAACATTAAACCTGATAATGTTTGCTGAGGTTTTAAAAATATGCTTTGAATATTTAAACAACACGATATTTTAGGGTACTAAATAAATTGGTATATTGTTTCCACCAATAGATGGCGCCCTTTTAATCATAATTTCTTCAGGGAGGGCGGCCAAGAAATCCTATATTTTAGACGTTTGGCCATGGTTTAACAGGTAAAAGCGAAAACTTGACGAAATATTCTGATTTTTTTTTTCATCAGGGCTGGTGGGATTACGGCAAAACATTTTGTTTTTACCAACGCTGTCATACTATTTGCTAGAAAGTAGAAAGAATAATACGACTTAAACATGGGGTCGGACACGATCCGGGGATTTGGCATTTGGGATTTCCAAACGGTAAATTTTATATGGCAAATATGACAGCAGAATGTAAGTGTATATGAGCGCTCGCTTCTCAGGTTCTACCTGACATCATATTATCGATGTACTAGTCTTGCGAAAGATTACACAAGTCCTCCATATTTGATACCCCCCCCCCCCCACTGTACTCGGGTAGGACTTTTTCAATAAAAGGTAAGAATAGGGCCTATTGTTGATTTGTGATGTGCTACACGCTCATTTTCATTCCTATACTCTAACAACACCAGGTGTTTGCTAGTTACCCTGTAGCCGTCTGAATGTCAATATCAAACCCACAAGATCTTTCACACTTTAACTGGGGTAAAGTAAAACGCAGTCGGCAAAAATGACTTTAAAAAAGTACGCGCAGGCAGCGATCCTCTGGGTGCCCTTAAATGTATTAAATAATACGATAACGCAGGCTAATTTATACACCGTAAAACTTAAATATAATGTAAAATTATTTAACTAATAGTTTATAAATGTTTATGGAATACAATCTTTCACTCTAGCTATTAGAAACCTATATTTTTGTTGGCAACTAACATCTCTGGAATTGAGCGGTGCCGTTTTTCATCACTGTGATAACCCTCGTCTTACCAAGGGGGGGGGGGGGGGTGGTTACCACCCCCAGTGCAAAATCTTCGCTCCGGTGCGCAAAATTGCTAAAAACTTTCGTAAAAAGCTTCTAGGTAATCGTCTTTTCTCTCATTCTTTCCGGTTCATTTTAGCGAAAAAAATGTGAAGGTAGCACCTTCACCGGGGTTAGGGGTATGCCGTCTCAAGTCGAATGGTGGGGGGGGGTGGTTGCCACCCAGGATATTTATGGTGCATTTTTGAAAATATTATGCAGCGTATGGCTTTAATAAACTCTATGTTTATGTAAAAACTAGGCAAAGTGCCATCATTTAGAGCTGAAAACCGCATGAAAATCCGTTTCTGCGATTTTTTAGCGAAAATTGGATTTCGCCTATTTTCGGTGGAAAATGCCAATTTTGCCGGAATCGCGGACTTGATGACTCATTGTGACGCCATAATAGGTATGTTGGTACTTATGGTATCAATGGAAAGAGGAGGACATCGATGTCATACAATCCACATCATAAGCATCGGGTGCTTTATAACAAATTCTCGAGGGGGGTGGTAACATCCCCCCCCCCCTGGGTAAACCGTGTACAAAAAAAGGCGTGGTAAGGACCAGGGTGTTAAAGAGGACGAAAGCACATTCTAGCAAAATGGTAGTCCTGACAATAGCTACTATGATTGACTAGGACTTGCACCGACATTACTATGAACAGTTTCGATCACGGAATATGATATAGCCACCTTATATGGGTTTAGTGCAAATCGAAATCAGTTGGTTACTTAGGGGCTTTTCCCCTCATTTCAGTCAAAAGATTTTTTTTAAGAGTTAATTTACAAATACTATTAAATTGAGAGCTTCAGGGCATATACAGGGTTTTCCCCAAAAACATGGTGTACGGCAAAAGCACATGAAGTAGTGGCTTTCAGATTTGGTTATTGTTAATTCAGAGAATATGGCTAACATTTCTACGGACGAGGGTGATGAAATTTACAAATTGT
>JAMKCH010060050.1:0-17938 GCA_023653785.1 Ophioderma brevispina
TCACGGGGTAGTAAGGTTCAAGCTAATGGGCTAATTATCGCTGGGCAAATACTAGTGACGTTTACATGACGTATTACTAAAAATTATGAGGAAGAGTAACGTAAGGACTACGTATTATTTCAATCTGCATACAATGTGTGCCAATGTCAATATGCCGGCGTAAGCGATTGAACTAATCCGCACTGATGGATGGACAAATTTACCGAACTTTGTTTGCATATAACGATTTTAAAGGCGCAATACAGCCAGGGCTCGATTAGCACTGGCCCGTTGGCCCGCTGCCAGTGAAATTCCTGTCGGGCCTGTAAGAATTTAACTGAGCTGGTCCGCAGGGCCAGTTGAATTTTCAGAAAATTAGGTTTGCGTCTTCCAGTTTACCTCCTGTGAATATCCTCAAAAATGCTTCAGCATTTTATTTAATATTTCATGCATTTTCGCTTTCCAAAAATAAGCAGTCATAATTCAGTGCTAATTCCCACTAGCACAACTAACACAGACGGTGTGTTAGTCCCTCTGTCAAATTCAGCCCTAGGCTAATTGCATGAGTGCTGTTCACAAAAGGTATGATATCAATTACGACATAATTACATAACAGCAGACATATCACATGCTTGCGTCCATGTTAAGGCAGAATTCAGCAGAAATCAAACATT
Source organism: Ophioderma brevispina (assembly GCA_023653785.1). Taxonomy (NCBI): domain Eukaryota; kingdom Metazoa; phylum Echinodermata; class Ophiuroidea; order Amphilepidida; family Ophiodermatidae; genus Ophioderma; species Ophioderma brevispina. Next base: position 654 of record JAMKCH010060050.1, read on the forward strand.
TTTAACGAATTGCGATGTGACCAGGGCCATACAAGAAAACAAGAATTTAGAAAGACGTCCTAGTATAAAAAGACGCAAAAGAGCGAGTATGAAAAGAAATTAACACGAGGTTAGTTTCCAGCTATCTCCAAGTGAACCATGAAGAAGGGTAATTTTGTCCTATTTATTTATCAATATAATTTTGACTGTGTGTAAAAATTTACTGACAAATTGTAGGTGATGAAAAAATGTGGAAGTGTTGAAGTAAATGCAAAAAAGTTACACAGATACTAGGTCCGGGTGGAGGAGGGGTTCGGGGCATTGATCTGAAACGGCGGTGGGTATGTGCGTCGTCCAAGACTCCCAGTTCGGGCTCTTTTGCAGTTCTTTAGACTCCCCTTGTCTTTGCCACAAAACCTCACACTTTTAGCTGCTGGGAAATTTTTGCCAGTTCATCAATTTGACCTAGAATGCAGTTTCCCAGTCATATATTGAAAGAAAACACGTTCGACGACCAAATTATTCAAAAAAAAAAAAGTGTGGCGCTTTGCGCCGCATACCCCAACCCTAAGTTGAGTGCTTCTCAGGACTGAGGCTCAAATATGGCCTATTGGATTTGAATTTTGTTAAGGCCACTTATCAATTTAGTGTCGTAAGCAAGGAATTCATGACCATAACATGGAAAATGGTTGGGCAGTGAGTCATGCAGGCCAGTATGTTTCGATTCACTGGCCCGAAGGGCCAGTAAGAAAAAAAGTAAATCCACCCCTGATAAAGCCATATAGAAAAATCAAAAAGAATTTTTTTTTCAAATAAAATATACGAAAAAGCAATTGGGTCATTAATTCGAACATTATAATCCTTAAAATCACAAATTCGTGGCTGGACTAAAAGAAAATAGAAACATTCGGTTACTATTTGAATTTGTAAAACTAGATAGCTTGACGGGTTCCCTCTATCAGTGATATCAAAGGAGTATAAACATTTCCAGTTACGTGCTTCTTTGACATCATAATGCCACGCGGCCTCCCGAAAATTGGTGAAATTGGTGTGTGACAAAGTATAGGGAAATATAATTTTGGTGAAAATCACAAACGATCAATTTGTACACTTAAATTTCAAGGAGTTAAAGTTAATCTGCGGTTGTAGGACCAAATCAATGTTGGGATTTAAATTATTCGCTATTGCGTTAACATTAAATCATTATTAGATTCGATTCAAATATATTTATGATTATCTAATAGGATTAAGTTAAATTATTTGATTGGTACTAATACTATCAAATCTCTAAGGATTACTTTTAAGGATAAACTTTGGAGGCTTACCCTACCCCGGGCAAGGTGGGTACTATTGTTTTGCTAAAATGTGCGCATAGGGTATAAAAAACGATTACCTTAGGGGAACCTTCAGACGGTCAAGGCGCCAAGAAATGTGATGAACCTGGTAGACTAATCACTCCCAAACCAACACCCTTTGAGGATCAGAGAATTCCAACGAATCAATTTCTACCAAATCCTGGACTGAGTCAAAGTAGCCCTATCGATTCATCCCTGGATCATGACACTGGTATGAGCTGGTCTCCTCTACGTTGAACTAAAGCAGTTTGGGGACCAGCCCATCTAGCAAGCCCAGAGACTGTGACCGTGATTGGAAAACATGGGTCAACCTCAACAAACTCAGGAAATGGAGTGGTAGCACAAAGAAAGAACTTCTTCACAAGATCGGAGTAGAAACTTCATCAAACTGCGATTGTCGAGAGCCACAAAACATTTTAGCACATCATAGAGGACTGTGAGGTTACAAGTCCCAAGAGAAATTTCCAGGCATGATCAACCTGGATGTTTGTGAAACTATCAAGTGGTTAAAGACGGATTTCCATGTGATTTTGGACTTAGCACCGACGAACGATTACTAAAGATTCATTTTGCGAAAACCGTCCCGCATTTGTGATTTGTTTGTTTGTTTTGTGCACCGGAGAAAACTCGCGAAGGGGTTAGAAGACGGTTATTATGATGGTTAATGATTTGGGATGCTTTTAGATTGGTTGGATTAGATAACGGTCACGAGACCATGCTTTTCAAAACTCATTAATTATTTAAATCATAGGTATGCAGTTGAATTAGAAACATAATACAGGACATTTGTATATTCAAAATAAGTTATGTAGACTCCAAATCAGGACACTTCGCAGACCGTCTTCCAGCTATGATGGTCACATCGAGTTTATTGCATCTCGGTAATTACGAATAGCGTTATGTTTGCGTTCACTTCCCGGTGACTGTGTTGTTTAATACTGATAGGATCGGGGACCTAGGAGTTTCGGCACTAGAGATAAATGCCCATGTTGTTGCGTCTGGCCCGATGAAGGGGGCTACATTATAGATGTTGGGGTGATCCCCTTGGCGCATTCCGGGGGGGGGGGCAGTAATGGAAGGGTTATAGACATGTTGCAAATCCTATTATGTGGATTATCCCATCAATAATGCCAAATTCTAAATAAATTCCAAGGGCCATGGGTTGTTATTGTTTGAAGGCATGCGGAAGGATTTCAATGTACTGGTAGACAGTCTTGAAGTGTTTGGCTGCACATAATTTGTGTGATGTTCGTGCGGGGAGAATGATTGTTGTGATGAAGATTCTGGCGGTGAGAGGATTGCATTCCCCATAAGGGGACATTGGTGCATTACCATACGGGGAATGCTCCTCTCCAACACTGATTTTGATCATACTAATCATGAAATATTTGCTTAAGTGTTATCGCCCAGCTTTCACCACCCTGGTACGGTATTCACAATAATTTGCGTCTTGTACGAGTGTTATTTATTTGATACGGTCCGATCCGGCCTAGAAACGTTTTTTTTTTTCGAGAAAAAAAATAAAATAAAATTAATTAGTATTTTGAATACCATAGTGCCTACTAAAATATTAATTATATTAAGATGAAAGAGGAAGGAAAATAATGCGTCTGTGTGGGGTCGTAGAACACCATCGCAGAACAGGTTAGAATCACGAGTCCAGGACGTAACAGATTGCGCCACGCGGGATTTTTTTAGTGTTGAAAATATATATAACTAACCTTACCTACCTAAATGGTTTTTTGTAAATAAAACTGCCAACAAATTTCTAAATGACACTTAGAATAATGATTCGATTGTAAAAAATCTAAACAATTACTACAAAGCGGTCAAACTTGGTCATCAATTTGAAGAGGGCCAAGACTCACATTTCCTTTACCTACCATCATCTGTGATCATCTTGAAGTGTAAAGAACTGAGTGTCCCCCATAAAAGAGTGTCCTAAGATACACTTCAACATGTACGGAATAAACCGGACCCTTGTAGACGAGGTCATTTGGGTACAGTGCTCGCAACACGGATGCATACAGCACTCATTGGAGAACACAATAGACAGAGGGTGGTATGCCCTCACGTCCAAACGGGACACGGTCTTATATGACACCGGGCTTTTTCTTTTTCTCTCTTTTTGTCTCTGATGGTCCTGTGTCTGTCTCAATCTCTCTCTACCCCTTCATCTCTGTTGGGCTACTTCGTTGTTGTATTTGTAGCGTTTATTGGGTAAAGCCTGATATAATTATACGTCTTGTTAGCACACACGATACTCGTAATCTTCATCAAAGCTACCTTAGGATACCCTATACCTACCGACAAAAATAGCTCATTTATTGGGGCGCCATTTGTCTATATTTCACTATTTTTTTGTTTTACATGTCCTTTTTTTGACTTATTGCACGTCAGGTCACAGCTAAGTAGGATTTATTTTTAGACAAAGTGTTTTTTTGGAAATTATCTGAATATAAGTGAAATATGTGATAAATGCACTGGGGGGAAGAAATATTTGCTCTCATTACAGACTCCCTTACAAACAAGCTAAGGAGTCCAAAACCTTGCCTTAGATGAAGCATTTTCAACCGATTTTTAGGCATGCGGTTTGGGAGTCCTTGCAAACCTACGTAAGGTAACCATCTCTTACTCTTGAAGGGGATTACGTCACAGACTTCGATACATGCCTCAGAGAAATCTCTCAATTCGTCAACCATCAAGATGTTGCAAGTGAGAACTGGCTCTCTGACCAGAAATAACAGGTATTATTTTAGAAGATCAATGTATGGAGGGGCTTCACGACGACCTAAAATTTTTGAGAAAAAGTTTTTTAAAAATGCAGCATTCTCTCCCCGGTTTTCCAGAAAACTAATTTAAAGGGCATTCTCGTGATCCGCAAACCTCGTCCCACCGATGACCTCAAAAAGTTACCTTTTATATCATCTGACCGTTAACATTAGTATCCATATGTACCTCCATTTTCCGAACGTGCAAATTCGGGTCGCATCTGTAATAAATATCTTGCAATTTTGTATTTTCTGTCCGTAACCGGAAAGAAATTACAGCACATGGCTATGTGACCGTGGCGAACAAGCGATTTGCCTCATAACACAAAACCGCAAGATCGGATCAACTAAATTTTGGTAAATAGCTTTCTTTTCAGTTAAAAATGACTCAAACATGATGTGCTGAATCACGTAATGCACTTTAATGCAGTATACATGTATACTTCATTGGCATATTACCTACCAAAAAAAAAAATTATAACCAAGTTATTTTCTCTACTAAACTTGATCACAAATGTGCTTCAGAGCCCATCAGAAAAACTGACAATTTCCCATTCCCTGTTTGGTAGACCTTAGATTTCACACGTTAATGGCTTTGGTGGTCGCTCCATAAATTTTCCATCCAGAATCAATTGCCCCCATTGTCCAAGAAAAATTCTGGGCCAGCGCCTGGACTAATTGTAAATTGATATTATTGTAAGATTTTGAAGTCCAATTTTGTGCGCTTCCTTTAACTAGTCCATGTCGCCTAATATAAACCATCATCAGGCGACCTAGTACGAAATAGTCTGGCAAACTAGTCTATGACAACCCATCTGGTAGTTTTATGACTAGTTAGGGTTTAGATAGTGTTGCATACATGACGTTTGTGTTCTTCTGCATAGAACGTGTGACTTAGAGTCTTACGTACGCATGATTTCTATATTGGCAGACCATTTTTGAACAGTGTCATCACTTGTTCCTTCCCGCCATTCTAGCGACAAGGTACAATAAAATGGCCTGGAGAAAAGCTAAATTCAGATATCTAATATTCTCTCCTCACTCGCCATCGTTCGCAACCACAAGAGCTGACTTTTATTGAAATATCCTAAAAAACACACAGAAACAAATAAAAAAACCATCCGGTGCAGGCAAACGCTTAAAAAAAAGTATTTGACCGCCGTCTCCTAAGTTTTCCGCAGATCCAGATCCCCTACCCTCCCCCCTCCCTAGGATAACGCCGTCTCCGCCTGATTTGAACGTTCCCAATCATACTACAATAGCGTTAGAAAGTATTTAATATATAAATTTTATCATTGACGTATTAGTTGTATTTACAATTAGATGAACGTTCTCGATTCATGGGGTAGTAAGGTGCAGCTTAATGGGCTTAATTATCGCTGGGCACATACAGTGACTTGTTTTACATGCCGCTATTACTAAAAATATATGAGGAAGAGTAACGTAGGCCTACTTATTTATGTCAATCCTGCCAGACAATGTGTGCACAATGTCAATATGACGGCGTACGCGATTGAACTCATACGCCCTTATTGGATGGACAATTTATGAACCGAAACTTTTGTTTGCTATAACGATTTTTAAAGGCGCAATAAGCCCCGGGCTCCAGATTTAGCACTGGCCCGCAGCCAGGCCAGTGCAATTCCTGTTAGGCCTGTAAGAATTTAACGAGCTGGTCCGCCGGGGCCAGTTGAATCATTTTCAGAAATGTAGTTAGGTCTTCCCGTTTGTACCCTTCCATGTGATTATCCACAATGCTTCAGCATTTTATTTAATATTTCATGCATTGTCGCTTTTCCAAAGATCATCATCACTAAGTCAGTGCCTAATATCCCCTATCACAACTAACACAGACGGGTGTTTTAGTCCCTCTGTCAATCACCCCTAGCTAGGCTAATTGCATGAGTGCTGTTCACAAAAGGTATGATCTCACATTACGCCATAATTCATAACGCGAGCATATCCACATAGCTTTGCGTCATTTTAAACTGCAGAATTCAGCAGACATCAAACATTTTTACCGAAATTGCTTGGACCAAGGCACCTCACAAGAAACCAGAATTAGAAAGCGTTCCTAGTAATAAAAAGACGCAAAAGAGCGCGTAGAAACTAAATTAACCCTGTTTTTTCCACTATCTCCCAAATTGAACATGATATTAATTTTGGTTCCATATTTATTTATCAATTATAATTTGTACTGTGGGTTTAAAAACTACAAATTTAGTGATGGGCAAAAATGTTGGTGTGCATTAAATGCAAAAAAGTTACAACACAGAACTAAGGTCCCCCGGGGAAGGAGGGGTTCGGGGCATGGATCTAGAAACGGGCGGTATGGGTATGTGCGTCGTGCCCAGAACTCCCCGTTTCTGGCCCTCTTTTGCAGTTCTTTAGACCTCCCCTTGTACTTTGGCCACAAACCTACTCACAACGATTTTAGCTGCTGGGAAATTTTGCCAGTTTCCTCATTTGACCTAGAATGCAGTTCCCCATCCATATATGAAATAAAAACAGTTTCCGAAGACCCACATTATTCAAAAAAAAAAAGTTTGGCGCTTTGCGCCGCATACCCCAACCCTAACAGGTGTTTTGTTGAGTGCTCCTCATGACTGAAGGCTCAAATATAGGTCCGATTGTAGGTGGTTTGACATTTGGCCACTTCTCAATTTAGTGTCGTAGCAAGAAATTCTGACATACATGGCAAAATGGTCTGGGCAGTGAGTTCACTGCAGGGCCAGTATGTTTCCTAGTTTCACTGGCCCGATGGGCCAGTACAGAAAAAAATTAAATCCCAGGTTTTTCAGTACATTCATGTTTGTTAATTTTATTAATTTTTTTCAAAATAAAATATACGAGATAGCCATTCAGGGTCCTAATTCGATCGGCACATTATATAAAATATCCTTAAATCACACTTCGTTTCTGGAATAAAAGAAAAATAGAACAATTCGGTTACAATATTTGATTTGTAACAATAGATCGCTATTATTGGTTCCTCTCATCCATTTATATAAAGTGAGTATTAACATTTCCAGTACGTTGCTTCTTTGACCTCATAATGCACGCGGCCTCCCGAACTTTTGGTGTAAATTGGTGGTGTACAAACGTATCGGGAAAATATAATTTTGGCTGCAAATCACACAAACGATCAAATTTACCTCTAAATTTCAATGATTTAAAATTTACTCCTGAGATTTGTATGACCAATCAATGTTTGGGATTTAAATTTATTCGCTATTGCGTTAAACATTACATCCTATTATAATTCGAATTCCAAATATTTATGATATTATCTAATAGAATTTAATTAAAAATCTATTTTGGATTGGTCACTTTAATAGACATACAATCTCTAAGGATTACTTTTTTAAGGATCACGTTTTGGAGGTTACCCACCCCGGGCCAAGAGTGCTGGGTCCCGATTTTGTTTTGCTAAAAGTGCTCATAGGTAATAAAACGCTTAACTTCGGAGGAGCCCTTCAGACATCAACGCTCGCCAAGAAATTTGAGAACCTTGTAGCCTAATCCCTCCACCACACCCTTTGAGGATCAGAAATTCAACGCGAAGTCACTTTGCTAACCCCGATCTCATGACACTGCAGTCACAGTATTCCTATCAATCATCCTGGATCAATGATATATGGTAAGAAAGCCATGGTCATCCTCTACTTTGAACCTAAAGCATTTTGTGGATCACCCATCTAGCAACCCAAGGCTGCGACTTGAATAGGAAAGGCATGGATCAACCTCAACAGACCAACTGCCGTTGGATCGCACAAAGACTTCCTTCCAGATCCGGAGTAGAACTTTTTCACATCAAATGCGATTGGTGGAGAGCCACAATACCATTATAGCCACATCTATTACTGTAGAGGTCCCTACAATCCGCCAGAGGAATGCCAGCCTGATTCAGCCTGATGGTGGAAACTATCAGCTGGTTAAAGAACGGATCTTCCACTGTGTTTTTTGGGACTTGTCGCACGAGCGAAACGATTACCACTAAAATCAATTTTGTCGACCCGCCCAGCATTTTGAATTTTTGTTGTTTGTTTTTGCAAACCGGAGAAACCTCGCGAGGGGTTAGAAACTGTTATATGATGGTTATGATTGGGATGCTTTCGAATTTGTTTTGGATTCTATACATACTATCAGAGCCATGCCGTTTTTCAAAACTTAAATTTCCTTACTTATAAATCATAGGTATGCGTTTACATTAGAACAATAAACAGTACTTATGTCTACTACACTTCAAATAAGTTATTTTAGACTCCAATCAGGACACTTCGCAGACCGTCTCCTCCGCTATTATGGTCACAACATCGAGTTTATATTTGATTCTCGTGTACTATTACTAAATAGCGCGTATGTTTGCGTAACTTCCCGGTTGACTGTGTTTTTTATACTGTGGATCGTGACTAGTTTCGGACTAGCGATAAATGCCATGTGTTTCGTCTTGCCAGATGAAGGGGTACATTATATAGTTTGTGGTGCATGCCCCTGCGCAAATCCGGGGGGGGGCATGAGGGTATAGACCACTTCAAATCCTATTTATCAATGGATATCCGCATCAATAATGCAATTCTCAATAACTTCCCCGGGGCCTTGTGTTTTTTTTTTGAAGGCATGCTGAAGGGATTTTCAATGTACTGGTACACTGGTCTTGAAGTTTTTTGATGCTCGCACATAATTTTGTGTTATGTTCCTGTCTTGGAGCATGGATTGTTTTGAATGAAGGATTCTGGCGGTGAGAGGAGGCATTACCCATACGGGGAATTGGTGCATTACCCATTACGGGGATGCTCCTTCTCACCTACTGATTTTGATCATACATCAACATATTATTTGCTTAGTGAATCGCCAGCTTTCACCACCCTTTGGGTACGGTATTCACAATACGTTTCGTCTTGTTACGAGTTGTATTTTGTGTACGGTCCGATCCGGCCTATAACACGTTTTATTTTTTTCGAGAAAAATAAAATAAAACTCACTTAGTATTTTTGAATACCATTTAGTGCCTACAATTATTAATTATAGGAAGATGAAGAGGAGAGGGCAAATCATGCGTCTGTGTGGGGTCGAACACAATCCGCAGAAAAAGTTTAAGATCACGATTCCAGGACTTACAGACTGGCCCGCGGGCATTTATTTTTTTTAGTGTTGCAAATATAATACTTAAGCCTTAACCCTACTCAATTTTTTTTTTTTAATAAAATGCCAAACTTCTAATTTACACGTAGAATAATGATTCTATTTGTAAATCTAATTAAACAATTACTACTCCAAATCGGTCCACTTGGTATCCCTTTGAAGAGAAAATATCACCTTTCATTACCTATCCATCATCTTGATGATCAATCTTGAAGTGTAATTGGATTGGGTGACCTTTTTTCGAGCAGTCCGAATGCTTCCGATGCGAATGCTTTTCCGAAGGCGAAGCCATCAACTCGCGACAAAACATGTATATATACATGTACGTGCTCCATGACGTTCTTCGTGACGTCACGGGTTCATTTAAATAAAAATCATAAAATTTATTATTTGGCTCAGATTAATGCTGTTTCGTATGTTTCAGCGTTTCCAACCCTGTTGAAAATCCATTCTAAGGCGTTCCATATAATACAATGTCAAAATGTTGGATACATATAGATACCTGGGGCATTTTAGGTCATTACTTGACACTTTACTACGAAAGTAATTGAGAGTTCCTTCAAGCCCTAGTCGTGTGCTGCGCCACCTTCGGTGGTTTCTAGAGAAAGCAACACAATCTCTGACAAATATTCCTCTATCCTGATAAAATGGGCCATATAGGCTGTTATGGCCATATAAGGTTGTATTAATTCTACATAATAATAATTAAAGAAGAGATTCCTCTCTACCTTGTACGGGAGTGTTCTCATAGATGCCTCTCTCCGAGTTTCTAAATTTTTTTGTACATTGATTGGATATGCCATGTCATTAACTGTTAAAATACCTCGTCACTAGTACATGTGCCCTTAAGATGTTTTTTCCTAGTCAAATTTTGACTGAAAAAAATCGACCATATTTTATTCAATTTTTTACTAAACCCGCGTAGATCCTATTTGACAGGTATTTTAAGAGTGTTGTACGTTTGGATATACATTTTTTTTTCAAAAACTTTCTGTTACTATGAAATAACAGAAAAAACCGGTGGTATATACAGATGTTGCCGGTGCAATCCTGACGCTTTGTGGTAAAATAGGAATACGGAAGGCCCTATACAGTTTAAAAGAGGAGTTATGAAAAAATACGAATCTTGGACACAGGGAAGGGGGGGGGTAAATGAGTGTGGAATACAAAATTACGGAGAATTGGGGAAGGAATTATAGCGATTGAGCGATAGGTAGTGAGAGAGACAGGGGAGATTAGAAACGGTAGCTATGTTGCGAAAGCGGCCTCGGGTGATTAGGGATGAAGAAGAAAAAAGAACAAAATATCGTTCGGACCTAAACCTTAAGAATAAGGAAAGTTGCCAGTGCAACTGATCCTGATGCTTTCTAGGTAGAAAATAGGAATTCGGATATTGGAGTTTTGAGAGTTTATGAAGAAAAGTATAATACGGAATGCGAAAACTTTAATGAAAACGGGATGTTTAGAATACGGAATGCAGTGACCTCGATATAGAGGCACGGTTGGCGACAGCATTTCTTCTCCTCGTCAGAACCCTTTTCCCCGGGCCACCTGTCCCCTGAATCTCAAACAACGCTACCTATTGAAACTGTACAAGGTTTCACGGATGCTAAATGATTCTAGTCAAAGACGCGAGTCCGCCGACGGCACTTTGCCCGTGTATAACATTCGGCTATTTATAGTGCTCGACCAAGCCACGGCTGACTGACCTAAGTTTAAATTAACCGCGTTGCAGTATACACAAAACCGAATGCAGTACAGTCCTTGTGTGTACAGTGTACATGTCCTGCTACCATCTTGCCGCGCCGCAAACTGACCCTGCAGAGTCAAAACACAGTTCTAAATCTACGCTATACTGATGACGCAATCATACTCGCCATTGCATTTCCCAATTCAAACCTGTCTACTAAACTGCCAAAAATAGCCATGTCTTTGTGTCAATGTCAACCTTCGTAAACGTCAATGTCACCCTGCATAATTAGAACATGTGTTCAGGATTGAACACAATTGACACCGCACACCACATAGGACATCTCGATTGTCAAACTATAATCGCGCATACTCTATATTATTTAGAAGTACTTTTTAACCCTCAATTTTTGATTGACTCAATGGCGCAACGTTACTAACTCAAAACAACAACAACACTCAAACGAAGTTTTATTTGAATTCTGTTTTTAGCTTCCGATAGCTGAGACCATCCTAGATCCTGGATTTTGCACCTTCTCATTGCGCATTATTTCTGACCACCTGATGTCTGAACGTCACAGCCACAGAGGACTGCCAAATTGTTTGAACACGTTTTTCTATGAGCGTGAACTGGTGCAGAGCAGTGGGGGGGGGGGGGGGGGGGGGGGGGGGGAGGGGGGTGGGGGAATTCAAAAAAAGGGGGGGGGGGGCCACTAGATGAGATAGAGCGATTTATTCGTATTCAAGTACGTGTTCTTACAATTTGGAACTCTTCACGTACCCTCTCTCATGAACCTATTGCTGAATTCCCGAAATATTCACAAGCTTTGATCCAAAAATTGACGTCCTCATATCGTTAATGAGGCGGCGCTCTTCATCATCATCGAACGCATTCAGTTTCGAGAGTTTGATCGTGTGAACCGAGCCGTTTGTACACTGGTCTCTGGAAAATGACTCCAAATTGCCCCTCATAAATCCCGTGGCACTCTTAGTACTGCCCCCACTTTTTTTTTTTTTTGTTTTGGTAAAAGCCCCGGTTGCGCGATGTGTAGGCTCACTGCTGTCAAACTTAGTTGTGTTACTTTGCCTAATCAAACGCTGTTAGATAAACCCAAAGGGTTCTATATAGAATGAGAAGGCAAAACGTTACGTAATCTTTATAAATACACCGTCCTCGCATGTTTTCGCGACCCACAGAAACATAGCGTACCCCACTAGAAAAGCATTGCTTGCCCTCCCCGCTTCTTCTTCTTTCCACAGACGGGGGTGCCGCTTTGGCATATACACTACTCGGTAGTGAATACAAATTAATGTATTTGTTAGAGGTGTCCAGGTGTCATAATAGTGTACCTGGTCATTGTGCTCAGAATACTCTTTTTTCTCATAATTTTAGATATTTTTATGTTTTTTTGATGTATTCTTTGAGGCGGTTTATTTTAAATCAAGACGACTGTATGTTTCATTTCATTCGTTTGTTGTGGCCATGGGTAGTGCCCAAAATTTAACCACCCATAGCACCCAACATCCCACAACTGTATTTTTGGCGGATTGTTTTTATCGAATTGACATTATGTGTGTATACAAGCACCCAAACTAATATTTATTCCGTGCAATAATTCAAACTGTCGCGCCCAGCACGGAACACGGTTTTGAATGGGTTTCACCCCTTGGATCAACCACTGTTAATAGTCTGTTATATTATAACAAAATACAATACTAGCTTAAATCTCTCTCCATTGTCCCTTTAGATAATCCCAACTATCAGCGTGTTGATACCATGCAGATCAGGCTTGCGAATTTTTTCACATTGATTGGATATGCCATGTATTAACTGTTAAAATACCTCGTCACTAGTAACAAATGACCTTAAGATGTTTTCACTTAAGTCAATTTGACTGAAAAAAAATCGACTATATTTTATTCAATATTTTTACGAGAAAGCTTAAGATTCATATTTGACGAGGTATTTTAAGAGTGTTGTACGTTTGGATATACATTTTTTCAAAACTATTCGGTTACTATGAAAATAACAGAAAAAAAACAACGGGTGGTATATACAGATAGTTGCCGGGGCAATCTGAGCTTTATAGTAAAAATAGGAATACGGAAGGCCATTACAGTTGAGAGGAGTTAGAAAAAATACGAAATATTGGAACACAGGGAAGGAGGGGTTATTCGAAAAAGGGAAAAAGAAAACCTTAAAATGAGTTGTGGATACAAAATTTACGGGAAAACTTGGGGAGTAATAATGATCGAGTGAGAGAGAGGGAGTGAAGAGAGACAGGGGGGATTAGAAGACGGTTAGACCTATGTTGCGAAGCGGCCTCTGGTGTGAGGGCTATAATGAAAACAGAACAAAATAAATCGTTTAGGCCCTAAGCCTTAAGAATAAGGAAAGTTGCCAGTGCAACTGATCCTGATGCTTTCTAGGTAGAAAATAGGAAGTAGGAGGAGGGGAGGGGGAAGGAGTGAGGACTATCCCTCCTCCCATTCACCCCCTTTTATTCTTTTTGTCGAAAAGTGAGATAAGGAATGCGAAAACTTTAATGAAAACGGGATGTTTAGAATACGGAATGCCATGATAGGTATAGAGGCAGGGTTGGCGAAAGCATTTCTTTCCTCACTGTTTCCGGGCCTGTCCCCTGAATCACAAACAAACCTACTCTATGAAGCTGTACAAGGTTTCACGATGCGTAAATCGCTTCTAGTCAACGACGCTAGTCGCCGACGGCACTTGCCTCCTGTGTAGTACATTCGGCAATTTATAGCACTCGACCAAGCCACGGATGACTGACTGTAAGTTTAAATTAACCCTTGCAGTATACACAAAACCGAATGCAGAAATTATGTGTGTACATTGTACATGTCATGCATACATGCTTGACCGAGCCGCAAATACCTGCTGAGTCAAAAACAACAGTTCCTCGCATATAATGATGACAGCATTCAATAATCCCATTGCATTTCCCAATTCAAACTTGGTTCTACTGCCAAAAAAAATAGCATGTTATATTGCAATGGCAACGTAGGAAACGTAAATTGTCACCCTGCATAGATGAGACAGGGGTTCAGGATTGACAAAATTGACACCGACACAACAGTACATCTCGCTTGTCAAACCTATATCGCGCATACTCTCTGAGTATTTAGAAGTACTTTTTTAACCCTCATATGGATTGACTCATAGCGCAAACGTTACTAACTCAAAACAACAAACAACACACAAACGGAAAGTTTGATTTGAATCTGTTTTTAGCATACGTACTGAGACAGCCTAGAATCCGGGATTGACCATTATCATTCGCATATATTTCTGACCACTGGGTCTGAAGTCACACCACAGAGGACTGCAAATTGTGTGAACAAGTTTTTCTATGGAGCGTGACCTGTGCAGAGCAGTGCCACTAAGATGAGATAGCGATTTATCCGTATTCAAGTACGTGTTCTTACAATTTGGCACGTCACGACTCTCTCATGACACTCTGTGAATTTCCGAACATATCACAAGCTGATCACACAAAAAATATGACGTCACTATATCGTTAATGAGCGGCGTCTTCATCCATAATCGGAACCATGCAGTTGCGATGAAGTTTGATAGTGTGAACCGACCGTTTGTACACCTGTCTATGGAAAAAAGGACCACAGTCGCCCCTCAGAAAATACCGTGGCACCTCTTAGTACTGACCACCACCTTATTTTTTGTGTAAAAAGCCCGGTGGCGGCGAGGGAGGCTCACTGCTTTGTCAAATAGTTGTGTTACTTTGCCTAATCAAAATGCTGTTAGATAAACCACTGATATGTCTTATATTTACAATCAATACTATGCTATCTCTCTCCATTGTCCCTTTCGATAATCTACCAAAATATCATTCGTGTTGAGTACCAGCAGATCAGGCTGGCGAATTTTCAAACATGGGCATGATATTTATCCGCAACAAAATCTAAGATTCTCATCGGCAAAAAATTGCACAATCTGTTTCTAAACAAGGGAAGCACAATCTACATCTAGTATTAGATTTCGAAACTAATTACCAATGAGCAAATCTAGATGTTGCAGTGGATAATATTATGTCATATTTGGAAATTGCCCGGAATGAAACTAGGGCCTGGCCCTGTGTTTCACATTTTTTACGAGGTGAACCGAACTTTGCAATGAGGAAAAACCCGGTTGTAATATGCCTGTGGGCACTGTGATACATAACATTTGTTCATAACATCAAAACGCGCGGTCAGAATCAACTGAAATTTAGAAATTACCGTTTCTCGAGGATATATCTAGTGAACCATAACTTAAAATTACGGTTCAGAGGGTTACGAAATGCAGTTTATTGTTATTCAATGAGTAATATGTGTTGGTTATAACACAGAGTCATTAAATAATTATTCATTGTGCTCGAATGGCATTGCAAATTGATAAAAAGGTAAATTCCGAAGACTTCACTCGTATAGCAAAAAGCCTTTATATAGAGTATTTTTACTCTTGCAAAGACCGTTTCTAGTTCACTGGGGATGAGGAATTGTAATTTGAACGGAAATACATAAAACCACTGGGAAATTTCTCAATTATGTTATTTTGTATAAAAAGCATACTTTGACTTACATTTCGTCAATCAATAACTTTTAAAGGTGATGTTGACTTTCAGAGGTAGAGGTCGCTCAAAATCCTCACTCTGGAATAGACACAAAATCCAGCCACCACCCAGCCCACCACCATCAAATACATGTATATAATAATAATAATCAACCATGCTTATATAGCGAATTACAAATTTAAGTCGCAGATGCGCTGCAAAAAAAAACACACGTAAAAGGAAAACACAAAAAATGTTAACAACAACAAAAAACTAAAGAAAAAACAATGGCACAAGAAAGAGAGGAATAACGAGTTAAGGTTAAAACAAGTAAGTTTTAACAGAGCGTTTGAATTGGTCAACAGTCTGTGAGATTTTATATCATAAGGAAGATTGTTCCATAATGCAGCTGCAGCAGAGAAAATGCACGACGACACATAAACTGAGTTGCGGTTGATGGGGGTATGAGACGCCATTGCGACATAGAGCGTAGGAGCGTGTAGGTTGTATAATGAATAAGTCTTGAAGATATTATCGGTGCAAAGTACATGTAGAGCTTGGTAGTAAGAAGAAGAATATTGTACATGGATTGCGAGATTTGATGGGTAGCCAATGTAGATCACGGAGAATTGGAGAGATTATGATTCCCGAGATTTTGTGAGTGTAATGAGTCTTGCGGCAGAGTTCTGTATGCGTTGCAGCTTGGCAATTTGGGCATCGGGAAGACCATTTTAAAACGCAGGGAATTACAAGAATATAAACGGCAAGGACAAATGCAGAAACGTTTAACAGTAGTTGTGGTCAAGAAAATCCCTATTTTGCTAATTTTGCTGATGTAGTTCCTATAAGGTCGAAATTGCTTAATTGCGCCGCAGTGTGATTATGGAATTCCTCGACTCCACTCATTATTGCGGAAATGTCAGAGTGTTATGCAATGGGTGTCCGGCGACCTCATGGTTCGGAGAGTCAGAAACGCTGTTGGTGCCGTGTATCAGGGGAGTACTTCCTGAACACGTTAAAAGTTGCAGACATTATCGAAAGGAGTAGGGGACCATCCCGGGTCTGTTACCTTCACACATTACTCTAGGTACCAGAGTACCTTCCAACCCGCACTAGGCCAGCGTGGAAGGGTAGCCGAAAATCCAGAATGGAAACATGTTGAAGCTTTCGTCCAACAGTGGACAGACAAAAAGGCTTATGATGAGACTGGACATCGGGAAATTACCCATGGGCCACTTGAATTGAGCTGTTTTGGCGCTTGACCCCATGCCCCCGTGTAAAACAGACCAATGTACGTCAGGAAGCCTTTTTTCTCAATCAGCCAATTGCCAGGCGGTACCGGCGGTTACAATTTCCAGTCCCAACCAGAGTGTTTGTCAAAATAAAAATTGTTTGACAAAACGATTTTTTTTGTTATTTGCCGAGTGCCTTAAAATCGGCTCTTATTTAGAACAAGTTCAACAAAAACCAAAGCAGTTTACAATGACAAAAGTGTATGATAAAAAAAAAAACACCTACACACAAAAAAACGCAAGAGCAGAGTACCCTTCCTTCATACAACCCCTACCGACCCCTAAAAAAAACATGCACTAATCAAAGTTAACATATTTAGCTTGTTATCACCAGCTCCCATTTTCTTATAGTGAAAACTCAAACTTGTCATTTCCGTCCAACCATGAGTGTTGTACAAAATAAAAATTGTTTGCAAACGATTTTTTTTTTGTATTTGCCGATGGCCTTTAAAACTAGGCCTTTTATTTAACGTTCACACA
>JAMKCH010060055.1:0-91269 GCA_023653785.1 Ophioderma brevispina
ATTTGGGCCTCCTATGGGACTAATTATACTAGTAGCTTTATGCTCATTTGGGATCTAAAATATTAATTCTGTAGTGGTTAAAATATACAGATCAACCTAAACGTCTATGGCGAGTTGGACTGAAAATAAGGCCATTGCTGAAGGTAGCTGAATCAGGAAATTAAATAAGATATTGTAAGGTGCATTTCGTGATTCCAGCCCCTTCGTTTTATTCATTGTTTCACTAGATATCCTTGGAGAAAAGCTTATTCACAACCTTTTTGCTGTTCCGACTTGTGGGTTGTGTTATGAGCAAATGCTCGTTTCCCACGGTCCCATAGGCCACTGCTATAACTTCTGTCCATTTACGACAGAAATACGAAATAGTGAGACATTACTTAAAGAACTGGCCGCGACCGGAATTTGCCACGTAAGATTTGGCACCACATGGATTTCTAATTGTTGACGGTTCAGATGATATGAAAATCTAAAACTTTTTTAGCCAAAATCGCGGGGAGGGGGACGAGGCTGTGGATCACGAAAATGCCCCTTTAAGGACATTTAGAAGCAACAGAATTTGGGCTTGCAGACCCGACCTTTTCTCTCTTGCAAAGAGTAGAGGTCGGCTCTTTTGGTTCCTCTCAAAAAGTTCATTAAAAGTTCGGACAACCAAAAATATTTTTGACAAAACCAAAAATTTTACCAGGTTGTCCAACGACCTGAAAAACATTATACTTCGGAATGCCCCTTTCTGCATCAGTACCAAATTGGGTAGTTTATAGTAGTTCATAGAAGGCCAGTGCTACAAGATTTAATACTGAATAACAGAATATGAAGCAGATTGTAATTACTACAATCGTAGCAAAAATGTTGTTGGGAAACAGCTGCTTTTTTGTTCCGATGATTTGCCGTATTCTCTTAAGAGATATATTATAGGAAATCATGTCAACTGGGTTTGGGAGCTCGGGAGCATTTTTTCTCTATCCATGCACCCCTCCCTTATCCCCACTCCAATCAATGTGGGTTCTTGTAGTGTGGAAAGAACAAATTTCGGAATCAACATTGTCCAGGGGGGAGAGGGGTCATTTTGAAAGTAGCCTATAAAGGGTTCAAACACTTTTGCAAGTGTATCCATTTGTGTTTTTCTATTAGGAAAAGAGTGATTTCATGCTTAACTTAACTGCCTGTCATTTCAATTAGACTAATGAGATTGAAACGAACCTTGTACACAATATAGGTACAAAATAAGATGTTTCATCTGAGTATCGAATTACACTTCCTCCCTGCCTTACTTGAGGAACTGGGCCTTTAATCAGCATAGGCCATATTGTCATTGCGTTTAAGCTTAGATCATGTTGGGTTTTTTAACAGCAATGTGTGGCAATGATGCCAGGTGGCTTTCGCGTCAAAGTGTCTAATTTGTGTTTAACAACTTAATATTTAGTTCATAAGGTTATACTTCCCAACAAATAAATTTTTAGAAGATAGTTAAATAGAAAAAAAGACGGATTTAACATGTCAAATACGTTTCATTAGTTTACGCACTTATTGATACATAGTTAAATTTTAAAAATTTCAATGAAATACCGAATTCGAAAGGACTTGATTTCGAACCGCGAACATTAACGCTTGCAAGGCGAAGATCTTTGCCTCTAAGCCAACGCTCCTTACATACAAATCATTCGTTTCAAACCAAAAAATAGTTTAAAGCACTGAAATGAATCGACCCGAACGGTAAACAAATCCTACACAAGTTAAATTCAATGATGATGCCACGATACACCATATTAACAATAGAGGCTGACAAGAGTCATGATCTTTTTCATATGTGTTTGCCGTGGTGTAGCGTTTGATTTTAATTAAAAGAACACTTTTCAGATATAATTTAGTTCTTGAAAATAGAATTTTAACCGTGGATTATCGCTGTCATGGACAAGGTGAAATTAACAAATCGGTTGATAAAGGAGCACTTTCACGTGTAACAATGGGTTGTTTACAGCTGTTTTCAGTAAAACTGTAGAGCCATACCCATTTATCCTTGGCGTGTTATAGATGCCTTTATCAATCATCATCATCATCATCATCCTCATCATTATCATCATCATCATCATCTTCATCGTCGTCGTCGTCATCCATCATCTATCAACATCATCGATATGTAAAGCGACTTGGCTAGAGGCAAAGATCTTGCCTTCTTACGCGGAAGTTCGCGTTTCGAAAGCATGTTCTGCCGTTTGGAATTCGGTATTTTCATTTAAAATGTAAAGTTTACCCTATGTTCATATAACGCGCGTAACCATATGAAAGTATTGAATGTTAAATTTTCATTTTTTCTAGTTAACTTGTCTTCTAAATTGTATTTATTGTTAATATTTACACTTATGGAAATAATATTAAGTTGTTAACACAAAATACGACCTTTGTACCGTGGAAAGCACACTGTCATCGTCCGCCGTCCGTCATCATCGTTTTTCCGTCATCATCGTCAATCATCATCATCATCATCATCATCATACATCATTATCTCTCACATAATTCCACTACTGTTTTAATTCATGCCTATATTCTTTATACCAAATGCATACGGTGCGCCATGATGTTTGCATTTTGTTGCTTATATTGAGTAATTACGTGTAATCTATTGCTCCTGTAGCATCGTGGAAGTTTACTGATTATGTTTATTACTATTTATATTTTCAATTTAGTATTGACACCCATTAATTCAGAGGCCTTTTCCGTCTATTATGGACTAGATCTTTGGAGCCGCAAATATGCTACTAGTACATTTATATTGACCACTCCCCTATTTGCCCGCTGATTTCTTTTCCATGCCATTACGTAAAGCCAAATCTGTTTATTGTAAGTTGCCCTAAATTTCGTTGTAATAGCTGTCCTAATTAAGAAGTTATGAGGACAAATGTCCCATTATATTAGTTTGTTTTTCACTTGACAGGATCCACTTGCCAAAATTTGTTGGAACCGACTGCTCTTTTTGTCCCGTTATTTGCCGTATTCTCTTAAGAAGATATATAGGAAATCATTTCAACTGGGTTGGGAGGCTTGGAGCATTCTCTATCCTTGCACCCTCCCTATCCCCACCATCAATGTTGGGTTTCTTGTAAGTGTGGCAAGAACAAAATTTCAGGATTCAACTTGTCCAGGGGGAGAGGGGTCATTTTGGGGAAGTCGGCCTATAAATTGTTCCAACACTTTTGGCTAGATTGTAGTCCTGTAAATAAAAGCTGAAATTTCCAGGATGAGTTCAGTATTCTGCACACATCCTTCGACATCTATTTATTCTGTTGAGGCAGTCTGAATTCATAGGGTGTGACAATAAAAATTCTTTCCTAATCCCCCTCCCCCCAAATGGACATTTTGTGCTACAAAATTAGCACCCATAGAAAAACTAAAGATGCAATCTTTTGTGAACTTCGGTTTATTCGGGGGGGGGGGGGGGGGTAAAGTCTGATGAGGTGGAAGGGCAAAATAAATTGTATGCATGTCATGTATGTTTTATCTTACTGAAGGGATTTATAGATACTAGACTTGGGAATACATATGAAATCCGTGTATTCTGTAAGCTATTCTATCACATGGGGGTACCTTCTGGTTGACTCAAATACCTTGTTTCATTGGTTTTCACAAATAGTGTGTGGTGCTACTAAACATCTGCAAAATTGATCATATAGTATGCGTCATGCTGATCATTCTAGCGCGTGGTAGTTTTTTACCACCACCCAGGCCTCCAGGGAGCAGGGCTACCTCACTAACATCACGGGCAGCTATTAATTTTGTTATCTTTTTTGACTTAAAATTTTCCCTCTAACCTGAAAAACTAATGAAATTTTACTATATTTTAAAAGAGGCAGTAGCGAGATTCGACAACCAGAGACTACTGTATCACAAGGTTCCAGCTTTCTAAACCACAAACCAGCGAGGATTGGTGTGCCCGATTTGCAATTCTAATCCTTGATTAAATTTCACAGAATAAATCACTTCTGCATTGTGGTCAGCACTCATTATGATATAGATACTCTCTAGTAACAGGTTTGCCACAAACCTTCTGCTCCAGGAGCACGGTGGTGGTCCAAAAGTATCAAACTTGAATCATTCTAGGGTTGCTGCATAACATAACCATGCACTTAGTTTGGGGTTTATGTCAATGTAAAACATGTTTCCCGTAGGATTTTGGTGCTAAAGTTGATTTTCTTGCTTTGTTTCATTCAATAGGGACCAGACAGTCAGAAAATGATGGGGTGCAATTTTCGGACGTTGGGCTTTTTTCCACCTTTCCTCAAGGGGGGAAATGTTACTACAGTGAAAAATTGAAAATACGAGTCAAACTGTGTTTATATGTACATTAACCATGTTCGTCCTTATAAGGATTAGAAAACGTATATATTTGCCTAGGTTCCGGACCTTATAAAGCGCTTGCCTCAGAGGTTCCAGGTCATCCTGGTGGGGTAAAAATTTACCAATGCTCAGATTTGTTGAAACTGGTTGATAAGTTGTTTATATTGTCTCACAGGATCCAAAAAATTATTTTACAGTGTGTGACATTTTGTTGGCTAATTAATAGCAAAATGGTCGCAAGGGGGTTAACATGCATGGGGTCACCAGACTTTCCCTGGGATTCGCGTAATGGTGATAGCAAAAAATCAATTAAAGCATTTTCTGTTTCAGAAAATAATAATTGACACAACTTTCAACGAACTAGGAGCATTACCCAGGATGGACCTTTACGGGGCTTATACCGCTTTAACTAAAGGTTCTGGGGGGGATTGTAAACTGGCACATATATATTTTTTGTAACCCTTATCAGGAGACAACGCATTAGTGTACATTAAAACACAATTTGAGCCTCGATTTTTATTTTTCCCTGTACTAACAGTTGCCCCCTGGAATAAGGGGGGCAGCAGTCTGGTGAAATTTGGCACCCCATCCGTATTTTCTGACAGTTTAGATCCTATTGACACCCAAACAGCAACAAAATCATTTTACATGAAAATCCTACGGGAATACCCACCACCCCACTCAACCTGGGTTTCCCTCTAGTATTCCACATTATTCTTCCTCCAGAATCCTGATATTACATCTTCTCCAGATCTGCATCACTTCCTCCTGCTGAGCAATGGGTCCCTCCTCTGACAATGCTTCTGCCTATACGAAGATGAGTAAAAGTGAGACAGATGAATAAACCAAATCTAAGATGGATTTATAAGAAGGATATTACAAATAAGATAACCAACGAATAACCATTTCATGTTCTTCTCGATATGCTGATGTTGACACAATAATGTGGCAGGCACCAATGCAATGTTTGTTGAGAATATTAATTCAATCGCCACCCACTTTAAGAAAATGAAATGTATTTTTAAAAATGTAATGTCTGATGTACTTCATTTCTCTTTTTTTTTGGGGGGGGGGGTCCAAAAAGGTCATTTCACTCATCAAAAATCCTATATATCACTTCATGAGCACTGATCAATTAATCATGTTCCCATAGTTGACCAACAATCTTTGTACGTGCACATCATAGCATGTATGTGGTAAGAGAAATCAAAAGAAGCATAATTCATGAATTCATAGGAACCTGATTCACGAATCATGGGAAATGATTCTTTTCACAAATCATGTTCCCATGATGTTTTGTGAATCGTGTTCCCATAATGGAAATATGAACATTCTTCAATTTGCTTGTACTTACCTATGTTATAATCTATGTTTGCGCCTCCTATTTACTCAAATTGCAATTAAAAAATGGAAGGTAATTTAATGTTAAATTTCTTGCTCTTCTGCAGATTCAAAATAACCACCTACATAATCTTTGACCCCATGTTGGCTGTACCAAAAATGGACTTCACTATTTTTTTAGGTGAACTCAAGAGAGGACTCATCATAGGATTATAGGCTCTCATCAATTACTGTTGATCTAACCTGCCCATCCATTCTCAACATCATCTTGAAAACAAAATCATAACTTTGCTAAATGATTGTTTTCCCATTTTTACCCCCTGGCTCTGAAAGCACTTGGGGGATTTTGCGAGAGTGTGGCATGTCTGTATGTATGTGGTGTGTGTGTGTTTTCGCGTGTTTTCGTGTTCCAGTGCGGTTAGGTTTTTTCATTTTTCAGATCTTCCCAAAAGTTCTGATTTAAACAAGATTAGGGTTAAGGTGCAGTAGGGGTGCCTTCATATTTGGATGTTATCAAAAGTCATAGACAAAGGTCATTGAAGGTCATGTTGCATGTGTATTGTCCAGTTTGGTTAGGTTTTCGTTTTCGGTCTTCAAGAAAAGTTGAAGTCTGATTTAACCAGACTTGGGGGGCAAGGGGCATAGGGGTTCTTTCATAGGTGGATGGATATCAAGGTCATGGCAGAAGGTTAAAGGTCATCTGAGTCATGTTTCAGACGCCATCTTGCCACGGGGGATGATTGCAAGTTATTTGCAGTATTTTTAAACATTTAAATTTACATCATTTTGGAGCATCTTTGATTCATAAAGAAAAATGCCAATGGCCCAAGCTGGTAGCACCTACACATCATTATACAGGGTGAGTAAAAAAAAACTTGACCCTGATTTTGTCCGCCATTTTGAATGTTGCAAGTAACATATATCGAACATATGTGATATCAATCTGAAAGCTTAGTTCATTATCTTTAATTTTTGCTGGAAAGATCATTCACAATCGGTTAGATAGACCGGTTAGTCCGTTTGAATCCAGCATGTCGGTTTTTTGTTTTTTTTCTGCACTGTCCAACGTAATCACATTTGCCTAGTCAGGGGGCGCCGTGGCTCAATGGGACTCTTGGATAGGGTGAACACCGGACTACTTGATTCAAAGACTGTAGCTCGCCTATACCTAACCGTTGGAATTATCCTTGCAGCAAATTAAAATAATGAAATAGGCATTTCCATGATATCACATATGTTTATAAATTATTTATTATTTAAAAACTCAAAATGGCGGACACAATCCGGGTCACGTTTTTTTTGACTCACCCTGTACCTTGTTTTTCAGATACGTTTCTTTATTTTTGGAGCTGCTATAATTCAACATGGCACTCATTGATACTGCAAATGAAGTACATACAATGTTTGGGTTACTTATCGCCAAACAAAGCTACCTGCGGCTTTTGAGCCCCCCATGCCCCCCCTGGCGCCGCCACTGCAAAAAATAGGGGGCACACTGGGTGTGCCCCCAAAAAATTCCACCCTGCTAGGGGGTACCTGAATTGCTGGTCTAACTCAAAAGTTTAGTGGTATTTTTTTGTTTGTTTTGTTTGCTTTTTGTTTTTGTTTAATGGTGTTTAGTGCTAAAGAAATCAATTTTAGTTTTGACAGTATTCATCTATATTCTAGCATTAGCTGCATACCATATAATGGGCTCCTGCCATGGCATTTTCCTCTAGTACTGATTCTCCTCCAGCTCTGATATAACGTTATCTTCTGACTTGCTTCTGTCTATAAGCATGATAAGATGATTAAAAATCATAAACATGAACAACCGAATCTAATTAGATGCTGTGTAGGGAAATGTCAATTAAAATAAACAAGAACTATCACTTTCATGTTAACTGATATATGGTAATGATGCTGGCACAACATATGGCACCCACCGATGCATGTTTGTTGAGCAACATAAATCCACCCACTCTTTGATTAGCAACTAAAATGTATTTTCAAAAATCTAGATGTTTGATGTGCTTGATTTTGGGGATGTACTGGGGGTGTAGATAATAGATGTTTGAATAGAAAATTGTTGAAATTAATAAAGCATCTAATCCATAGTATCTTATGGGAAGTTATTGGAGAACTCATATTTCCAAAACCCAATTCAAACAATTTGGACTGCACTGAAAGTAAAACAAAGTCATTTGGAAGCTAATTTATGAGGAAAATCCAAAGGAGCTATGATGAGATAACTAGGTCCCAAGTGAGATGGACAGATTAGGTGAGAAGAATTTAACATAAATTGCTCCATCATTAAAGACACTATCACTCAGATCAGGTTTCCTTTTGAGGGCCTGCTACTGGTATCCTGGTAACCAGTACTAACTGTCCCAGGGCCGAGTTGTCAGTGGCTAAACTGTCGCCCCGTTGGATTTCTAAGGAAATCTGATGAGGAGGGTAGCTGGTTATCCTGGTAGAATGAAAAAGAAGATCTACCTACAAGGGTGTCAGCTCGAGATAGCTAATGGCAGCCATCCAGCATATGCTGCCTTGCATAGTGGGCATGGTTGCCCAAAGGCTAGGCCCACCGCTGAAAAACTGTGGATTGACGTCAGGAAGGGCATCCGGTCAATTTTCTTTTGTTTCAATCAATCCTCACACAGCAGTACTGTATTGTATAGTGTGAGGTATATCTGGCCACCACCGTTAGCGGGGACAAAACCGAATTTAAAACTTTGGTTTAACTTAACTAAAAAAACAACAATGGACAAAAAAACTCTCCCAATGTTATAATAATATTATTAATATTAAGTATTTAATATAGCGCTCTACAAAGAACACAGCGCTTTACAGAAACAATGCAACTTAGAGGCAGCAGCTAATACAGCGCCAATTGCAACATTCACACAAACAATGACCGAAACCACATACATTAAATTAGGACAAGGAAGGGGAAGGAAGTCCAGTTTTAGATGTTAATGTTAAATGTCACATTTGTTGTGCAGTTTTGTGAAAACATATATTAATTAAAATATATTAAAATAATTAATGGACTAAATAAATAATAAGAATGTGTTTTAGAATGTCAGGTATTTAAAGACACTATCAGTGATCTGCCCAAAAGAGTCATTTTAAAAAAAATTACATGAATAGCTTAAATGTGAGGGATAAATCAGTATAGAATAAGTTATTTTTCTCAACTGAGAAATTGACAGAAAAGGGCTTTGAACACAGCAGTTTTCAAGATATGAATGTGTTCATTCAATATGTTAGTCCCCCTCCGTACTGACCCCGAGTATAGTCCCATGCTCAATTATAAGCCCAATCCCCACCACCCAAGTTTTTGGAAGAATCTGAGAAAGTAGAAACTCCTATTATAATCCCACCATAAGTTTTTTTTTGGTAGAAGGCAACAGTTTACTGCAATATTTGTTAAAAGCATTACTGTTTTGGCAGTATCACTTAACAAATTAATTAGCTTCATGCTTCAGTCATTTACAGGTCCTTTGATCACACACCTTATTTGACAAATGAAAATATCTGGAATAAGTTTAGCTCTGAAAGGCTGAAATGTTGATGCTCTTGTGTTTTCCTTTAGGGCAGAGATCCATTATAGCCCACCAATCCCAAATCCCAACCCCCTAAATTTAACAGCTAATATTTCAGGTTTAAACAGGTGGGGCATACTAGGGTCAGTACAGTAAAAGGTATACAGACAGTAAATGACTAAAATGTCTGATTTGTCGTTATGGGGTCATTTTTGGTCTTACTACTTTTAAGGCATGTTAGGATACCTATACTTGTTACAAAAATCGCAAAAATCTGTTTTTTTATTATTTTCTGATATAGCAAATCACTGTAGTGCCTTAAATTTGTGTAAGGAAAGAAATAATGATAAAGACAAACCTGGCTTATTCCACTCCATTTCCAGCCCTGCCTCCAAGCCAAATCCCTTAATTCACCTATTTCGGACAGGCTTGTCAGGGATTCTTCAAGTGTGCCTTTGTTGTCATGCACCGCCAAGTCCTGGAAAGTTTCAATAACACCTGTGATTTTGTATTGTACAACTTCTATGTCAGTTCCAGTTGTGGCAACTCTAAGGTCATCCAAATCCTTGGATTTTACCATTTGCAAATGCCTTTCTTTTTCTTCTTGTTCATGCTTTGCAACATGTCTCATAAAGCTGGACATCTCGGATTCAGTAGTAGCAAGGAGTTTATTCATCTCTGCAGACTTTTGTTTCAAACTACTAATTTTATTCTGTTGAGTTTGGTATATTTTATTGATTTTTCCTATTGTGTGTTGTATTTTTTTTAGTTTAGATACAAGTGCTGGCCGTCTACTCTCAGCTTCTTTTTTCACCGATGTCACCTCATGGCCCTGCTGCATGTGATCTTCTGTGAAGCACATCTGACAGATCACTCTGTCACAAGTTTTACAGAAGAAATGCAGTTTCTCACCTGTGTGTTGAGAGCATCCGCTCTCAATCTTAGTTTTGATTGTGTCAATAAGCTTTTTAACAATAAAGTTGGTTTGGAATCTTTTTGCTATGTCTTTCCAAGGTATAATCTCTGACCAACCATGATATGGATTGTCAAATGGAATATTATTTCTGCATATAGGGCATGGGAAGTTATATGTTCTTCCACCATTTGTACTTCTTGCACTGCTTATCATGGTTCTGTGCAGACATTCTTCACAAAATGTATGTAAGCAAGGTTTAACCATTTTTGGATTTTTGTATTGTTCAATACAGATACTGCATGTCATTAGCTGCAAGATATCTTGCATGGAAGTGCCTTCAGGGCCAGTGAATCCTTCTGCCATTTTCTTCTGAAATTAAATAATACAACAGTCAAAGATTGAAGATCTCTAAGTTAACTTTTCATCTCCAAAATATATGAGTTCAAAGGTCATCTGAGGTCATGTTCCAGACTGCCTTCTTGCCAGGGGATGGCACAAGGTTATTCTATTTTTGCACTGGTTGTCACATAAATTTATGGTGATAAAAAGTACTTAAATTGCAAGATTGGGATGAGTTCTGTTCATTTAGCTACTTTTTGTCACTATAAATTCATGTGACAACCAGTGGAAAAAATGTATTGGATGAATTGCATTGTAGGAAGAACACTAGGTAGACGTTTCATATAGAAGTCCCAAGGATACAAATGAGGTATTATTTCTGCAAAAATCAAGAAAATCCATTGTGAGAATCTTGCCATATAGGCCTACAAAGGTCACAATTTGGATGTTATAGCACCTTCTATATGCCCATTCTCCGTAAAACTAGATTTTTAAGAAAAATCATATTTGCCCGCAATGAAATTTCTTAAAATTTACACAGGATGTAATTAGCGGAATAAATAATCCACATCATCTGTCAAAACTGTGTCGCTGTTGAAATTTTTTTGTTTTATTCTGTTTTGACATAATAAATGAGACTGTCAAACAGCTGTGCGGGCATGCAGTTAAGAAACCAGGAATTGGCTGGGTCACTGAAGCAACAGCGTGGCTTATGATAAAGAGATATGCTACAAAGTTCAAATTTACACCATTTACAGTTTCATTCTTCAAATGAAAATTCCAGAAGTTTCATGTGTATATCTGTTCTATATATTTAACTTGTATTGCAGGTAATCAAACATTGAGAGTTTTGCCGGACCTATTGAAGCAATTACGCGAGAAAATGAAAAAGTTGATGAGTTCCTTTTTCATCTTTGGGAAGAGATAGTAGTCAGACAGTGCCAAATAGGCTGGATGTTCTACCAGATTGAAGCCACACTGATGGATTGCAGTCATGGCTACCATAGACTTATGGACTGCTGCATTGTCATGATGGAAGAGCACCCCTGATGTCAGCTTTCCTCTCCTGAACTTTTTAATTTTCTCACGTAATTGCTTCAATAGGTCCAGCAAAACTCTATTACCTGCAAGTTAAAAAATAGAACGGATATACACATGAAACTTCTGGAATTTTCATTTGAAGAATGAAACTGTAGACGGTGTAAATTTGAACTTTGTAGCATATCTCTTTCTACCTTAGGCTTAGAACTTATCAATCACCCCTCGTATTTGAATAGAAAACATAGGCTGAGTTTCCTATTTGCTCCTATAGAAAATTTAGACATAATTTTTGTACCAAAGAAACAGTTCTCAGCTTAATTCTTTCAGATGGGAATATTTTTGATAGAAAGCTTTACACCAGTGCAAAAATCAAAATGTTCACATTTTTTAGGGAACCTGTTATTTGAAATCTCTTGTTGCACCTCTAAAGATAATGACATAGCTTTCTGATGATACCACATATTAGATATACTTAAAGGCTGACTCAGAGATTTTGAAATTTTTTTTTGTATAGTAATTGAAAATAGACATCAGAATTAAAAGATAGTCACCTAAAATGCTGAATTCCAAAGTTAGAGATGAATCAGATTTTCCATTCCCATGCAGTAAACATTATTGCACAGTATGACAATGCCATATAGGATACCGTCTATAACAAAAAATCTGGATCCGGAATTTTATAACAAAGTAGTGATTTTCTGTATGAAGAACTTCGATTTGAGCTTAGTTATTTCACACAATGATTAGTATATGGAAAAGCATTATGTATATGAAAAATTTAGTGTGCCCTCATCAAGAAATCTCTGAGTCAGCCTTTAATTGATGTCTATCATGTTCTCTACTTGATAATAAAAAGCCTGGCACTCACCACCAAGCATTGTGAGAAACAAACTTTTGGTTTTGATGGTAGAAGGGATGCAACCAACTATTCACTGTGTACTGTGCTATATATCAATGGTTAACCATTAAAGTGACGGTATTCTTGCCTCAATCTTGGGAAAGAAATGGATTTTAAGGCTGAAATTTCAGGATGATAATGAGAAAAATATGGCTTTGGTTTCATTTTTTTATCACAATTGATACTGCCAGGGGGTCCCAAAAATGATCAGAACATCAAGCACCTATAAAAAAAAAACTTCCATAGGCATTGCTGCACTATGTACATGTAGGGTGATTGTGCATGCACCCCTCAACTGCATAAAAAATGCAGTTTTTAAAAATGAAGCCAAAAAAGGAGTTGATAACTGAAATGGGAATTGTTATTATAACTAGAAAGTGTATTTAGTTGACCTTAATTCCAGGCCCATATGCAAGGGGGGGGGTGGGGGTGCATGGGTGCAGTCACCCCCCCAACAAACAAACAAACAAAAAAACAAATCCACAAAAGGGGCAAAAAGGTCCACCTTTTGCCAATTTTTTTTGGACAGAAGTTCACTTTTTGGTGATGGGATATTAAAAAAGGCAAAAAAGGGAACAATTTATAAGGGGTTAGGTCCACTTTCACAAAAAAGACCACCTTTTTTGAAGTCCCGTACCCCTCAAAATAAATCCTGCATACTGACCTGCTTAATTCTCATCCTCCGTATGTTATTTTTGTTGTAAAGTTTTAACATAATTAACTTTGCCCAAGACTATGTAATTGCTGCCAACTATATTTTGCCTCTTTTGACAAAAATATACAACAAAGGTTACTTACAATACTTCACAATATTGACGACAAGAAAGTGAAACATGTGCTATAAATTACGTTGCATGAAAAAAAATACAGGCATTAACTTCCGTGTGTTCTGTTGCATGAGCATCATATCATGTAACAAGGTCAAGGGGTCATCAGGTATTGAAAGTGCACACCTGAGTGATTTTCTGCAACTGAATTTCAAAATTTTGCACCAGCATCTAAGATTGACGATGTCAGAACAATTTGAACTTAAATTGCACACAAAAACATGTTAAAATTTTAATCGTTGCACTAGTACCTTTTTTACATCTTGCTTCACAATTTGTGAATCTTGTGAGTTAGTTTTCGTGCACAAGGTGTTTTGAACTGATCCCATAATACAATGCAATGTGCTTATATTGTACTGTACAAAACACATGTCAGTACTTAAGGATAAAAAGTTTTCAAAAAGTTTTAAGAACCATAAGACATTTCATGATCATGGTAAAAATGTACTAAAGCTTTGTGGGCTAAAATGAGTGTAAAAATCTGGGTTTTTATGTGTTAAGAATAGAATTTTTGCGTGATCACATGACCTGTGACCGAGGTGAAATTTCCCCAAACTGGTGCATTGTGGGATGGACTCAACACACCCTCTGGTTTTTGTGTATGAGTCAGTAGATATTCTCAACAAAAGCATATTCCAAAATTCCTGTGGTTTCTTTCTTGTGTTATGGTGTTCTGAGCAAATGCTTGATCAGTGTCCCATGGACTGCTGTTTTGTAATTTTTGTCCCAAAGTACAGATATAAATATTACAACATAATGATTTCCTGGGAACTGGGTTGATGAAAAATCATGCAATTGCATTAATGAAGATATGGACAATCCCGGTACAGTCGTGGCATTACCACAAGGCTACTATATAGTAAATTTACCAGCATGAAAAATACTGATCCTTGTTTACAATTAAAGGCACTATCGGTGATTTGCTGTTTGAAATTTTAAAAAAATCACACAAAAAATCAAGATTTTTCCTTGTTTGTACCAATTATAGGCATCCTAACATACCCTGCAATTTGTAAGACCAAAAGCAACCTAATAAGGACGAAATTGGATATTTTATTCATTACTGTTTGTGCGGACACTTATTACTACATAGCACTAATTGAATGGAGATTCATATCTTTGAAAACAGCTGTTTTCTGCCTTTTCTCTCAATTTCTCAGAAAAAAAATAACACATAAGAATTCTACAGACTTATCCTCCACTTTTAAAGGTGCGTGTTCCGATCGTCTTTGGGACCCCCTGATTTACCGGAAAGTAGATCGATTTTGATATCAGATGAAAGGCCGTATTTTTCTCGTTGTCGTCCTGAGCCCTCAAATCCATTGATTCCCAAGATATGAAAAAAGCATTTTAGTGGGCTA
Source organism: Ophioderma brevispina (assembly GCA_023653785.1). Classification (NCBI taxonomy): domain Eukaryota; kingdom Metazoa; phylum Echinodermata; class Ophiuroidea; order Amphilepidida; family Ophiodermatidae; genus Ophioderma; species Ophioderma brevispina. Next base: position 14,583 of record JAMKCH010060055.1, read on the forward strand.
CCCATCAATATCACACAAGTAGTGAATAGGGCTTTGAACATTGCATTATGGCGTCTACCATCAAAACTGCCAAGAGTTGTTTTCCACGGTAATTGATGGGGTGTGTGTGCAAGTGCCAGGCTCTCATATCAAGTAGAGAACACATACACATAAATCGGAACAAGAACATTCAAGACTATTACTGCAAATTCCAAATATTTGACTTCATTTGGTTATCACTAAGTAATGTATTTAATGAGGGTGTTCATCATTGGTTTTTAGAAAGAATAGGAGATCACCATGTTTGATCACCATTTTAGTTGCGATTTCAGAATGATGCTTGAATTTAACAATGGACATGTAATCATATAGACACTACAAGATACAGATGGCCCTGGTGACTCTGGTAGTAGTCGTCAATTAGGATAAATTCTTTCCTTAAGGGGTGCACCACTAATTCATCTCCATTTGATTTCCGTTAACCTTTTAGGCATTGATTTGGCTGAATCATTTCAGGTGAGGACTGTTAAAACCACGCAAAAATATAAATTCTTCAAAATCTTGAGGGCGCACAATTTTCCAAATGTACTAGTGTACTATAGGTTAGAACGATCCGCACTGCTCTGAATCTGTTTAGGTTTGATAGGGTTGATTCAGATACCGATTCTCAGGTGATGTCAGTTACGATGCATGGCATTTGGTATTCTGTACACTGTAAAATTTGCTCTCTGAAAATTTTATGGACTTTCTTTATATTTATGCTATAATGATCAAATTACAATGTACTTGAAATTGCGATTAGTTTTACAACAACACAACGCGGAAAAAAATATAAATTTCTAGGTCTTCTGAGCTCCATATACCCCTCCCTTCATCTCTGCAGTCGGTGACGGCAGCGATAAACAGAGCCAGGCAGCATAGTTATTAGTGACTTACGGATTCGCACAATTTATGGATGGGTTGGAAAATTGGATTAAAAAAACAACATTAACATACCCCTTATCAACTTTATGATAAAAACTATGATAGTTATGACATGTGTTGAAAAGGTTTGTCACAACATTTATCACAAACTCACATTAAATTGTATAAAAATGAAAAGATACGTTGGCCCAATCAGGAAGCTGTTTTCCTCTCACAAGCCATTTACAGGAAATTGCCTGATACTGATGACATGTGAATTCATGTAAACTTAAACATTGTGAATACAAACACATGCAGGTAGTACAATATTTAATATTGTGATTGTGATGTTTGTCTGCTTCACTCGTTGGTTAATGTTAGATAGATAAATTCAATCAAAAAAACAGAGGCTACGGTCTACATTTGCAGAGAGGTGAGTTGAATTGAAGTTTAAACCCATTTTTTTACGGGCTTTGTAGTAACTTGTTGGGATTGGTTCATGAGATCGGTAGGGAGAATAGTTTTCCGATTCAGATCCAGATCCGATAAGCTTAAAATTGGCCCGATTCGGAACCTTTCGAGGTGATCGGTTTCTCACTAGTGTATCTTTAAGGAAGAGCTTTATTTGATACAAAGCATGATTCTCTTATTCATCAAGTTTAGTGTAGTGTAGTGTATGTGGCAAAAACCTGACAAACTATGCATATTACTTGGGCAAGGGCCTTTAGTGGTGTGCTTCATTTACGGGCCTGAGGGTGGAAATGTTTGGGCAAAGAACCAGTAAGTATTGAATTCTTTGAGGTGTTAGGGTTTTTTTTGGGGGGGGGCGGTTGGGATCAAAACCTTGTAATGGAATTCTTTGAAGGCAAATGTAGACAGTAAATAACCATAGGCCTATAGGCCTTGCAGGACTAGGCTATTATGGCAATCATGCTGGTATAAAAGTGTGTATCATTGAGGTCATTGGGGCCCGTTATATTTGTTCTTTATAAAAGTATCAAGTAAAATCTGTCAAATATTAAAATATCTTTTTTTTTAATGATGATAGTTTGTTATTAACAGCATGAGTCTATTATGGCATAAAAATCCTACATCTGAAGAGGGAATCTCATTCATTTCAATTATAGATTCCATCAACCCCCAAGTTGTATCAGGAAAAAAAAAAAAAAATGGGTGCGTGCATGGTTGCTAATCAGGTGGAAATCTACTTATATGTACATTCAAATTGTTGTCATCAATTTGTTTTTGTGTCTTACATGTATACTGTATTTTAGTTTGATCTAAATTTATATTTAGAAAAAATCATGTGGCCACTACCAAGTGATCCAAACCTTAAGTGGAGGTGGAAATTACCCCTTCAGAAGGCTAAAAATAAAAAAGTTACATATTGAAATTGAGGAAAGGAAAATAAGGGAAAATAACACCCTTCTATTGCTTTTGCTTGACAACAATCGGAGCTTCCTTTCAAAAGTTATGGTCGGAAAAAATGTAACTTCGGCAAATGAAATTTTTGATACTTATTAGTGTATTTATTGTTTTCCAAGCTGCGATATTAATTTTTCCACTTAAAAACTCATATCTAAAATGAAAATAAGCTTTTGAGATCAATTTACAACAGTTATTTGTGGTGAAAATAAAAGCACTTATTAATACAATAATAGACTATAAATAACATTCTAAAAATATCAAAAATTAAAACGAGAGCATCAAACCGATGCATGTAACCCTCGCTACAATGTATTTTATAGAACAGGGGTGGCGGGCCCAGAGAGGAGGGGGGGAAATGACATGATTAACTCATGTAGATACAAAAATTAATGCAAGGTATGCTTAAAAACCTGTTTTAAAATTCTGAATTTTGATATTATGGGCCAATCCCCTGAAGTTAACCCTGATTGTGCACATACATGTATCTAAAGTAGGTCACATCATCTTGTATCTACAGCAGCAGAAAGAACAGAAAGCAAAAAAATATTTGTTGGAAACCCACCCTTACCCTCTACAAACATCCCACCTTCCCCCTCTTCAAACAACCAAGCTACCCATTCCCCAACATCCTATGTACACACCCCAACATCCCCCCACCTACCTTACCTAATATTCCTTCCCTCCCCTTAAACATCCTAACTCCATTCCCAAAACCCTCATTCCTAACACCCTCCTTATTCTCAAGGGCAACACCCTCATCGTTCCCCCACTCACTTAGTAAACACCATATCGACCATTTTCTACCCGTTCCTACTTATTCCAACACCCTTAATACCGATTCCCAACTCCCCCTTAATGTATTCATGTCCTGACCATAATGAATATGGAAGGACATGTCCACGATTGATTGATGGAGTTGTGAAAAGGAATTTATTATTGTGCCTATCCTATGAATTTGGCAGCCTCAAAGGAAATATAACTGCATGGGGGGACGTATTGGTGGCAAGAATATAGGATTGAAGAAGCAGATTTGATATTTGACAAAAAAGTAAAAGTACAAAAAGACTAAACATGAATTTTGTGACTACTGTGATTTAATAGTAACATGGGGTTTTGTTCCAAAAAACTAGTGTTTTTAATTTTTTTTTTCCTATAGCCCATATGTCTACATAAAATCTTTTCATGCCAGTAGTTACACAGTGTTTGGGACAAAATAGTCAACTAAGGCAAGACCATTACACAAACTGAACTGAATTCGGGAACGGACCACTACACAGTGAAAACTGCATGGTAGTGCCTAGTGAAAGTGTACTACTATTTAAGCAATAAAAACCCCAATGTTTATCAAACGTCTTCTAACAGTAGTCGAAACAAGACTAAGAATAAACCAAAATAGTATACAAATATTGAGTTGAGGGTTCAAAATTGGTGTGAACATGAAAGGAAAGCAATATAGTACCTCCTACAACACTGTAACAATCCTAATATTTTTGTTCAGACTATTCACTTGATTGAGGAAGTGATGCAGTGAATTTCTGTGTCAATTTACAAAAAACATTACATTATGTCGTTGGACCATGGTCGTTGTCGTCGTCCCGGTTTGTGAATGGGCCATAATGGTCACATGAGGTCACAAGGGTCAGATGAGTTCACCAAGGGAAAAAAGGAGGTAAAAACTGGGGGAACATGAGGACACCACGGTAAACACCAAGGTTTAACACAAGTCACAGTGAGGGTCTCATTGGGCTTTCACAAGGCACATTAGCAAAAAGTTCACAGGGGGTCACCAAGGCACCCTCCGATGCCACTGTGCCCCTCCCCGAAAAACCCCACCCCCTCCCCGACGAAGCCCACCACCCCCTCCCGGATGCAATGACTTGTAAATGGGACCAAAGGGGAAAGGGAGGTTGCCAAGGGTCCCACGAGGTCACACAAGGTCCCCGAGGTCACCAGGGTCACAAGAGGCGTCACCAGGCACACGAGGTCACCAGGGGTCACCGAGGTCACCATGGTAGCACGAGGTCACCATGGTCACACGAGGGTCGGTCACCATGGTCACACGAGGGTCACCATGGTATCACGAGGTACCAGACGTCACACGATGGGCACACCATGTCACACGAGGGTCACCATGGTCCACAATGAGCGGCACCATGGTCCACCCAACCCCCCCAACCGCCCCACCCCGGCACCATCCACCGGTCAAACCACGAGCCCCACCCCCCCCCCGGTAAACCCACTGGTAACCCCCCAAGCGCCCGGTAACACAATGGTCACACGAGGTCACAATGGTCACACAAGGTCACCATGGTCACACAAGGTCACCATGGTCACACACGAGGTCACCATGGTCACACGAGGTCACCATGGTCACCACGGAGCGTAGTGTAACAAGGGGCACAAGACGATGGGTCAAAATGGAAAAAGAGTCACAAGGGGGGGGTTGTGGTGGGTTTTTAAATAAGAGGTCAAAAATGTAACACAGTAGGGTCACCATGGGCACACGAGGTCACCATGGTCACACGACCGCGATACTGCTGCCGGGAAAAAGCGGGAAAAAGAGCGGGGGAAAAAGGGGAAAAACGAGGCAGAACAAGGGAAAAAGAACGCTTTAGGTAAAAACGGGCAAAAGACCGGTAAACACTGGGATTTTTCAAACGACTGGCACCATGGTTCACAACGGGTCACCATGGTCACACGAGGCAACATGGTCACACGAGGTCACCATGGTCACACGAGGGTCACCATGGTACACAGGGTCATGAGGTCACATGGGGTCACCCCCACCCCTCCCTGGTTCACCCCACCCCGCCCCAACTTCCACCTGGCTCCCCTCAACACACCCACTCTTCCCCCTCCCTAACCCCCCGTCCCCTACCACAACAACCCAACCCTTCCCCTATCCAACAACCCACCCCCCTTCCCCTCCATATGATTCCACACAAAGATTGTAACTAGGCATAGTAGTTTGTCCCACCCCAGATAACAAGGCTGTGACTTGAATCCCTGGTACCCGGTCCCGCGATGCCCGAGTATAATGACAGGTGGTATATTTTGATTACTACCTACTCACAATGGCCTTTTAACCCGGGAGCTTAGCACACATTGTAACACAATCTCAAGTACAAAGGTTTGAGTGATTAAATATGTTGACAAGACTGACGGGAACCCCTGTGTGATTGAAACGTGATTCTTATAGGTGCAGCAAATGGTGCCTTAAGGAGGGGGGGCCCCAGCAAAGTTTTGTACAGGAGGTCGAGAATTTTTTTGAATTGATTTCCCATCAGTTGAAAAAGTACACCTGTATGTGTCTAACAATAAGGATTCAGGAAAAGGTATTAGAGGTTGTAATATGTAAGCCTAAAAGTTAGGAGTGAGTTATAGGCTAAAACAGCAAATATCAATAAATTAAAAAGGGCAATTTCAGTTGGTACAGGGGTTACAATTTTAAATTGCTCCGATTTGGATATATAAACAAGGAGCATCAATGATGCAGTGGCCTCCTATTAATAGCTTGATTGTAAAGCTAATTTTTGGCTAATAAAAAATAGCTTCCCTCCCGGCTCCTGCCTGTGATGTCACCCGACCCCTCCCCAATGAATGGCACCAAAGGTGACATGAGGTCACCAAGGTCACATGATAAGCCAACAAAAGAATCACCTCACCCCGTCCCCTCCCAATGCACCTTACCCTTCCCCCTCCCAGATGCAACCCCCCTGGACCTCTCCCCGCAGCACCCCAACCCTCCCGACGCACTCCACATTGCACAAAAACAAAACCTCCACAAAACACCACTCGGTTTAACATCCTAAAAAACTCACCCTTCACTGTCCACCATCCCCACACCTACCAACCACCCACCCTTTCCCCAACACCTCACCCTTCCTCCTCCCTAACACCCAGCCCTTCCCCATGTCATGGGGTCACTGAGGTCATATGGGGTCACTGAGGTTCATGGGGGCCACTGAGGTCATCAAAGGGGTCACCGAGTGGTCACATGGGGGTCAACCAAGGTCACGTGGGTCACCATGGTTCAAATGGGGGAACCAAGGTCAGATGGCGTACACCAGGTCACATTGGGGTCCTCACCAAGGTACATGGCATAAACAAGGTCCATGGGGTCACCAAGGTCAAATGGGGCGTCACTACTAAGGTCAAATGAGCCCCAGGTTCACATGAGGGTCAATCCCCATTCTACCTTGATGCACCCTCCCCGCTCCTGCCTGATTGATGCACACGACCCCTCCCCAATGAATGGCACCAAAGGGGTGAATGAGGTTACAAGTCACATGGAGGTCACAACGATCACCAACCCCTTCCCCGTTTCTGCCACCCTCCCCAACTATTCTACCCCACGCACCCTCCCCAACTATTAACCACGGCCCCCCCCCACCCCAACCCCCCAACTATCTCCATGGCCCCTACCCCAATGCACCTTGAACCTCCCCTTTCCCCGATGCACCCGACCTGACCCCTCCACCGACGTACCCGACCCCTCACCGATGCAACACGACCCTCACTGATGCATACAACCCCTACCGACCACCTCCAACTCCCAAACCCCAACCTTACCCCAACCCCACCCATGTTTTCCTATAAAACACCCCCCACCCTTCACTTCCCCTCCCCACCCCTTTTCCCACAACCACCCCACCCTTCCTCCCCTTCCCATGACATGGGTCACTGAGGTCAATGGGATCACCGAGGTCATGGGATCACCAAGTTCACATGGGTCACCAAAGGTCACTGGGGTCAACCACGGTCACCTGGGGTGGTCACCAAGGTCAAAACTTGGGGTCACAAAGGTCACCTGGGGGTCACAAGGTCACCGGGGGTCACCAAGGTCAGCATGGGGTCACATGGTCCACAGGGGCACCAAGGTCACATGGGGTCACCAAAAGTCACCATTGGGATCACCAAAGTCACATGAGGGCACAAAGATCACATTGTGATGTTCAATTCACACCACCCATCCCCTACTGATGCACGGACCCGCTCCTGCCTGATTTTGCACCCGACCCTCCCCAATGAATGGCCCAAGTGGACATGAGGGTCACAAAAGATCACCTACACCCTCCCCGATGCACCCTCCCCACCCCCCAACATCTTCAGGCCCCATCCCCAATGCACCTTACACTTTTCCATCCACGAGTTTGCCACCCCACCCCTGACCCCTCAACCTGAACAATCCCACAAGAACTACAACTCACAACACAAAAAAACATTTCACAACACCCAAAATTCCTCCTAAAAACCCCCACCCTTCATTTCCCCACTCACCCAAACCACACCCCAACCCTTTCTCCTCCCCAACCCCAGCCTTCCTCCGCCCTAACACCTCAGCTTCTCCCTCCATATTGGATTCACACACAGGATTGTATTGATTGTCGGTTTTTCATATAGTAAGGAAATTTTGCCATATCCGATGTTTGTTTAGCGATTACAGCAATTATGCATTGTAATTAGCCATTTGCATTCCTAAGATGCATGTATCACAAAATTTTGAATTGGGCAAAGAAGCCCCCCAGAAAGATGCGCACCATAATGGGTTTGCATTGGACTCAGTATGAAAATTTTGCATTTATCGAAAACTAGAGAAACTGTTTTCAAAAATAAGGAGTTACGCAGATTTTTGCCTATTAATTAGCTCATTGCATATGTACTTTCGACTCCGAAATATGCTCAACGTCTACTCAGGTGGAAAACTTTTTAATCTGCTTCCTTTCGGACAAGTTAAATCATTATACACCTTTGGAACTCCAGATAACTTTGCACACAAGCTTTGCGGGAAAGGGTTAACATTTTGACTGACATGAGGTAAAGGTCACATGAGGTCACCAATGTCGCAAGAGAGGTCACCACATGTCATCCCACACCGGCCCCCTCCCTTTGTTACCAGTTACATCATCGTTACCCTTAGGAACTCTGTGCATCAATTATACTATATAGTACTCAACGCTGACATAAGATAATTTCCCGATGAAGGTGTACTCAATTGGGTCAACACAAAAATTGTGTTTTGCGTATTCATACTGCCTTTGTTCCATCTACTATCACTTCTGTTGTACATACAAAATCCTTAATGCATGTATAGTAAGAAGAAAATCTCAGTCGAATACGTTTTGTTATTATTTAATTAAAATCACAAGATAAAGATTTAGCTTTGCTCATGTACGCCTATAATTATAATCGGGCCTGGGCGTACCCGATGCCAAAAAAAGCAAAAATGACTACGGAAAATCAACTGACCATACCACAACTGAAAGTGGCTAATTCCTATGCACAACCACAAATGCGAGCAGGTGCGGGGGAAAAAATGGGGAATATGGGAAACTCCTTCCCGGGAAAGGAAATTCTTGCATCTCGCGGGGAAAATGAGGGGGGAGAAAGAAGAGAAAAATAAATGAGAGAGAAGAAAGAAAGAAAATAAAAGGATAAAAAATTGAAGTCGAGTCGTTTTTGTCTCCAAAATTAAGGTGCAGAAAAATAAGCAAAATTAAGGTGAATTCCCGAAATGTCGAGTTGGTTACAATTTCATGAGGATAAAAAAACAAGAGATTCATAGCTTCCCACAATGAATTGCTTCCAATGGGGGCAGGTTTTTGTACAGTACTATTGTGTGTCGTTAGTGATGAACATGGCTAAATTGGCCAGTACTGATCACAAACTTGCATTTTAAGAGCATTTCATCTCAACGATCCACATGGCAACCTGTACAAAACTTCCAAATGGAAGCAATGCATTGTGGGGAAGCTACTGGTATCTTCTCTTATTTAAAAAATGGTATAGGAAATTCCCCAAGCCAGTCAAGCTTTCAACTATACTGATCTTTCATGACTTTTCAGCTCATTACCACAGGTAATCAAGTCACCCACCTGTAATTTCTGATCACAACTTTGCAAAAAATACCGGCGAAAACGAAATTTCTAACGAGTTCTTTTCCTAAAACATTGTTTTGTGTCAAATATCACCGCGTGGGCCATGCCGTCGGGGTTCGGCGCCCCGTCGGTCATTTTTAAGCTTTTTCAAGGCAAATGCACGTATTTTTTTAGCAATACAAAAAACACATGATTTACATTTCGATTTCCAAATCTATGTTAGTCATTTCTTAATAATGATTTTAAAAAAATAATTCTGACTCTTAATTATTTAAGTGTTGGCGCAAGCGTACGTAGTTGGCGCAAGCGTATCTTTCCCTCGCCCTTTTCACCAATGAGGGTTCTAGGGTGCGATTTCGCCCGGCAGGGGCTCCGTTCTCTCGGTGGGGTTGGCACGATTATGTGATTTGGTTCTCGATCCATACTAGTTCCCGCAGGTTTTCTCCGGGTAATCCGGTGATTTTCCTCATGCTTCTAAAATCGAAGCTTCTTGACATAAATCTGTCTGGTATTCTTTGGTTTTTCTCTGATGTGCTGAGCGCCTTTCATGGCAGCCGCCCAGCGCCTCTCTTGATCCGTGTTAAGTGGATATATATGTTGCGCCGTTTAAAAATACAAATTATTATTAATTATTATTATTAATTTACCATTTGTTTTATTGTTGTTTACTTGCAATTAAAATATGAATGGAAAGCTATGTAACATTTGTTGTTTGGTTTGTTTGATCATTTAATACAATGGGGCAGAGGTAATGTCACGTTTGCATGGTCCGCTCCCGGCCATATGAACTGATTGTATTTGTATGTTAAATAATATTTGAAAAGAATGTATAGAAAAATATACACAAAAAAATTGAATATAATGATTTTCGTATATTCACGGATAATAATGGAAGGGATATAAGGCGTTCTGACTGAGTCTGAGAGTGAGAACGTACGGTAACCCGGCATCGCTTCAACTTGTCACAAAAAAATTTTAGATGCGGAAATAATATCTGTGGCGGGCCAAGATTGTTGACCTGGGAGGTTGGACTGGGGATAGGGAGCAAATCGATCGAATTGTGGATGGAAATGTTTGCAAACAAGGCGACATTCCAGCTGGTTCTTGTCACGTTGTGTAGATGGATATCTTAATTTTTGCGTCTTGATTCACGCGGGTTAATTTTTTAGGTATTTAAAAGTAAAACTGGTAAATGAATATGGTCAAGTAATTTCTTTTTTATGAAATTACTATCGTGACTGTTTGGGAGGTGTAAAAGTAAAAGTCAGTGTAAACCATAAACCATGTCTGATATGTGGACTGGCCCGAACAACAATATCAGTTAAAGTGCAAAAAAAGTCCGAAAGGGAATGAAGCACAAGGCTTCAAACTTACGTAAACTTGCTATTGTCAAAAAACGATTTAAAATTTAGTGTGGTGTAAAAGGTCAGCTTTTGATAGGTAGGATATCGCCACTCTTGCTGAGATTATTAATGCATTGCTCGCTTAACACCAGTCATATAAAGTTTTAATCTCGCACAAATAACAATTGAATATGTAATTATTTAGATTAACAGATAAGATGGAATTAATTTTGTCCTCTCAATAAAAATTATGTTGGGAGTTTCTTTTCAACAACTGTTCAAATGCTTGGACACTTACGCTTTGGTGTATCATAGCCAACACGGGACACCAGGCTGCGTGTCAACGGTCCAAATGATCCTCAAGGGAGGATCCTGGGAAAATCCACAATGAAGTGTAACAGTGATGGAGTTCATGAAATTTAATTAAGCACTATCTCTTATGTCCTAGTTTTATCGCAGGGGAAATCTTTGCATGCGATCAAAAACTTTGGAATTTTAGGGTTTCTAATCATGAAATTATGACATAAAAGTGACTATATATATATATATACTGAATAAGACACAAGCATTTGGCCGACAGAGGCCAGAATTTTATTAGAACACAAAGTAAGTTGAATGGTGCAGGCAAGGAATCTGAGCCAAGGCCGGGGTCGACAGGCACATTCATAACACAACAACATCACTCGGGCGCAAGGACACAATAGCCCGCAAATCCAACACGCTCCCACGTAAATCAGGTACTGATATCGATAACAAACACCGCCCTCCCGAATCTTCATAATGACGAAGTATCGGACAAACATGCGAATTTTATACACTGAAATTCAGCTTCCTGCAACATAAAAAACACTTCTCCAAAAATGACATTTGCTCATTTTACCACACAAAATTCAAACATCCATTTCCATCAGTTTCATCCATAGATCACAGCTTGCAGAACTGTAATTTTCAGGTAGCCTTTTATCAAGGCTTTGATTATTTATTTCAATTTGTGTGAGTTCCGCCCTCTCTGGACCGCTCACAGTTCAGTCGTAATCAAAGCCTTTTCGAAAATATTTCCTTTTCTTTATTACTCATGTTTTTCGGGATATTTCTCCGAAAACTAAAGCGATCGTTGATTGGTCAATGATGATGTCATCGGTTCGCTTTAAAATATCCTAGAATACGAGTTATTGGAACTGATCAATAACCATTCAATAATTATTGGGTTGTTGGTACGATTCAAAAACCAAAGCGGGGATACCAGGGCGAATACAGCCAGGATCCCTGATTGCAGGCTTGGGAATGTAAATGCGGAACACTTTTGCTTGCTGTGTGAAAACGGGGCACGGTGAAAATCATGGTGGGATTTACATGCTATCGTTTTGTCAGTGGCACTGGTATGTTAGACGGGAGGAGAGTCCTATAACCTTTTCCTACACACCTTTCCTTCACCTTTTCATATCTTTTCCCTCCTCCCCCGGTGTGTACATGGGGTAGGATTATTCGAGCTCGCTACACGTACGGTAGTGTTTTTACAGACTGTGCTGAATATGACTATCAGGAGGGTATTTTTGAAGCGACGGCTACGTGTTAATGATGTGATTCGCTTACATAATGTGAACCTTTTACAGTCATTGTATGAACGGATTTGAGTTTTACACGTAGTTCATGGCATCTTCAGCTCCCATGGTTCGGCCCCAAAGTTTAGCCTAAATGTGCAGTAATAGGTGCCTGTCAGGGCATGGTAAGTTCCCGAGGTTGGGTGGTAAGTTCCAGGTTAGGACTAGGAGTGCGTTGTCCCCTAAATCTCGGCGTGAATTGTGAACTGGACTTCATTTCTGGCTTGAAGTTTGGACTGTTCGCCACACATCACATTTGCGTGGCATGTTGATTACGCGGGGGCGGGTCAGGATGCATCATTTCAATTTAATGTTCAAAAATCATTGTCATGTCTGTGAGTGGCAATTTTGACTGGGCACTGCAGTACAAATATTTAATAAAATGACTGACGATTATGCCCTAGTCTAGCTCATATTCAGTGTGTTTGTGCAGGGAGGTGGGCATAACTTTGACTAGCTTACTGGGGGACTTTTATTTCTGCAGAACTGTGCTACAATAGCCCATCCGCCATGCATCTCACATACCGTACGGACTCACTCGCAGCGTCAGAACTCGTCGTCGATTTTTGCTTTGAATCGTATGGGCTAATTAAGCCGTGCAAATCGTATGGTAATTTTGACGGGCGACGTCATCGATTTGGCAAGTATCTAAAACGTTGTCATCGATAAATTGGGCGGGGCTTACGATGACGACTACTTTGATTGACACATTAGCTTGCACTGGGAAATACCAATTTGCGCAAAGACTCCTGTGCCTCGTTCCGCTCGGCCTCACGCCTTCGGCGTTCGGACACGCGCCTTTCGGCTCTCTCGCGGTTGGTGGACAAAATGCGAGGGCGTCTTTGACAAAGACTATTTTCAGGGCAATCAAGCAAGCCATAACAAACCTAGTAGGGCGTTACCACATCGCAAAATCGCAAATTCTTCCACTCGATGGCAAAGGCTCTATTAATAACATTAAATAGGCCAAAAATGGTGGCAAATTATGGTGGACGCATAGGATAAAATTAGGAATAGTTTTGAGTGTCTCAAATGCTTTGCTAAGAAAGTAGGGGGGTGACAAGATCAAGCCCCATTGAATGCATGGACGTGACGCTCTGTTTTCCCCCTACATCGGAAACTAAGCAATTTAAACAGTCAAAACTATTCCATTATTTAATCCTATGAACTCCCCAATATTTTGCACCATTTTTTAGCCCAATCAGAGCAACTTTAAATTTGACCCCTGTACAACGAAATTGACCCTTATTTTGATTTTTGCTGTTTTAGCCTATAACTCTGAAACTTAATTTACGGCTGTACATATTACAAACTATACGTTTCTTTCTGAATCCTTTGGTTCGACACATAAATGGTGTGGCTTTTTTCACCATGATTGGATTCAATTTACACATTGACCCCTGTACAACTTTGTTTTGGCCCCCTCTCCTTGAGGCAACCACTTGCGGCACTTAAGAACACGTTTCAGGGGTTCCTTTCAGTCTGTGTCCAACAATTTCATCACTCAAACTTTTGTACTGTGAGCTGTGTTACAAATGGGTGCTAGCTCCAGGGCTATTTAGTCTTCACTGATTTCACTCATCATGTCACGAACAATTTCACTGCATAGTACATGCATCGCGGTTATTGTACACATTCATGTCAATAACTACACCTGTGCCAATGCGACGTGTAAAACCAAACAAAACCCGGAAGTTGCAATTTAATCTTGATCAGTTTGAACCGCCAGATGCCATTTCCGCAGACTATTGCGGCCAAGCCTCAAATAATACAGCCACTCATAAGCAATCAAATAAGACTACAGCAATTTACGACCTTGTCCGTTATCATAAATCAGAAATAAACGCTAAGTACGTGGTTTGGTGTGCTTTCAGCAGTTTTGGAATAAGAAAATATTACTTTCGAAACACACACACACACAAAAAAAAGGATTTTTTGTAATATTTTGTGTTTAGGCCTACGCTGTGTAAACCCCATGACGATGTCTAAATTTAGATGCTTGACCGCTAACCACCTAAGCCGCTAACTGCCCTCAGTGCTTTGACCCCCCGTAAACTTTATCAAGATGAAATTTTGTGCTAAATTTTGCTTGTGGTTTAAATGGATCCACCCCACACAGTTAACTGATGCGCACATGGGAATTTCCCCGGTTTCATTTGACACCATCAATGGACAAGGGCGGAGTTTTGTTTTGTACAGGAAAAGTACTATGAATTAATAATTTACAGATCAATGATCAATCCAATCTGTAGAGTACTGGTTGAAGCTTCCCATCATCAATTGCCACTACTCCCTGTTGTATTTGTAATCGCTAATCTATAACTTTACCGGGAACCTTTACGTCCGTTTTTTGACATGGGCGTCGGCATGAGGGTGATTTGAATGGTGATTCGTAAATGTGATTCGTAAATGGTGAAATGCAAAAGATTGAGAATGACGCGCTTACATGGCCCGAAATTTCAGTAATGACTCTGTTTGTTCTAGCTATAACTGCTTCAAGCATGCTAAAATGTCATACATGTGTCAAAGTACTAACTATGAATAGCGACATACTCCTTGTATACCGTAGGCAATGTTGGTATGATAGCCACTCGCTTACATCACTTTGTGCAATGTTGACTCCGTGTTTACTGTGTTCTAATGACACCAGCCCCTCATTTCCGTGCATAACAGACGGTGGGCCTATTTGCATATGTGAATCCACCAAACCTTGTACTCAGAATCATTGTTTTCATCCTAAGCACATTGTTTATTGTTGTTTCCAATACTAGTATGTCCGACTTAAACTTGGTCAGGTGTTGGTTGAAACGTGAACTTTTAACAAAGAACCCAACAAAAACCAACCGCCAAAACCTTACATTCAACGCCTGTGGAAAGGATCCCTCTTTTGATGCTGCAGCCTGACCTGGCCAGCCAAGGGCAACATCTGTTGTTATCAACGAGGTCACGTAATGTTGTAGTTCCAGTCAAATTAACAAGATCACGTGTTGTAATATACAAATCGATTGGTGCAACCCTCCTCATGACTACGGCGGTGGGAAGTAAGATCATGCATATTAAATTGCTATCCTAGTGTCCGTAGCACCGTGGTAAAATGTTTGATGTTCGCCCGAGCCCATCATATTGCAGTCCCTTTCGGAGTCTGTGACACAGATACATCGTGGGAAATACTTACTGGACCGCCGTAATATTGCAGTAATATCTGTGTCGAGGGTTATTATTTTCGGTGATACCCTTGAATAGACGGAGCTTACAAACCCCCATTCATATGATAGGCATACCCCCAAAGGAGCATGACTCGATCGACGTCTAATAGAACCAGAGAAGAAACACGAGAATTCTTTGCCAATTGCCAGACCTCGGCAGGGCGTAATCTAAAGCACTGCGCATAGTCGTAACTTCACGGAATATTACCAATGTCCTTCCACTTTTCCTCCAATCTTCTACAAGATCCACAGCCCAAAACCGCTCCGAATGGCCAAACACACCCGATTTCGGGAAATAGCTCTGAGAAGACTTGACCCATATCCACCCCTACCCACTACCAAATTTCATCGACGTACAATAAAAAATGAAGCCCCTGATGGTCGTCACGTAGAATCGAGACTCTCCATCATGACTAACACTGCGCTATAGCTCGATGTAAAAAACAGTGTTTCTAGACGAAATTGCCGATATCCGGAAAGTGAATTTTTACGACATGTCATCCTCGTAGCAAGGAGTTCTCAAAAACTATTGATCTTAGAGATATGGGATAAAAAGCAAATTAGACCATACTTCTTGGACTATGCATTGAACTAGAATAATGCCACTAGCCCTATGGGAACTTGGTTTAAGGAGGGTCATTGGTCAAGAACGGGAAAAAAAATAATTATTTTTGCCAACAGTGCACCAAAGATCCCCCTTAAATCAAGTTCTCCTGGGGCAAGTGGCATTGTGCATATGCATTATAAGAGATTTCAGTTTGCAAAGTTACATTTTTTATCATAACTTTTGAACGGAAGCTCCAATTGTCGTTAAACAAAAAGCAACAGAAGGGTAATTTTTCCTCAGTTTTGTAGATTTTATTTTTAGCCCTCTGAAGGGGTAATTCCACCTTAAAAAATAAATGTGCCCCAATTAGCTCAAATAGTACATTTGCAAGTACACACTCTTTCACAAGATTGGAGCTACATGTAATTGGGTTATTTTTTATATTAACACCTCTTATGTACACAAAGGCAGCATTGTATAATACCTGCCACATGCTTTGATCGAGATCTCGATAACTTAAGCACAGTAAGTGATTAATGGACTTCACATCTTGAAATCATCGTCTGTATTTTTTAAATGATTTTATTTCATTTTACAAAGTAGCACATTGCTACATTATAATAATCATAGTCAAATGATAACTTATAGGTCACTCAAATTATTACATCCATAAAAGTTGTGAGAGTATGGTTACTTATATGTCAAAATACATACATGTAGGAAGTTTCAATCCATGGTTGTGAGAGTATTTTTTTTAATCATTTAATTTCTGAATGAAACATCAATATTATTAAAAATTTGTAGCAACAGATAGTGTGCAAACAAAGAAACAATGTGAATCAAAGACAATCAAAACACTTTTATAAGTGTACATGTAGATTTTCTGAAATTCTGATAACTTCTGTTTACATCAATTTGTGTAAGAAATGTTTTATAGTGGTGTAATACCAGTGACTTTCAGCCATGTGCCATACAATGTTTATCATAATGAAAGATCATGTTTTGATTTTCTTTTAATCCAAGGAGCGCCGGTGCATTTCCAAAAGGTGCTGTTTTTTATGAACATATATAACAGAAGAAATTTACTTAATGCTCTTTTTTTATAAAAACTAAGGAAATATAGGTGAGATTTTGTTGTAACTCACAATTTCTGATATCTAATCAGGCCAGTTGAATAAAAAAAGCAGCAATGAAGTAAGTTAAAGCTATTAATATGTTCATCTGGAAAAAATAATATTTATTGCTATAATAATGCATGAAATTCAGATTTTTGATTGAGTCACACAATCAATATTTTAAACCAGGAGTTCTCAACTGGTGGTTTGCAGGTCAAATTTGGCCCATCCTCCAAACAATGACATTTGGCCCACTGTCCAGCCCAAAGCATACGGAAATGACTTAAAATAGGTGTAATTGGCACTAGAATATAAGGTGGCCCTCTTTGTTTACACCTGGTACAAAAAGTATCTCGGCATGTTTTTCGATCAGTATTGTGCCAAAGTCAGACCATTTTGAAAGTTTTCGAAATATGCATTTTGTTGCCTAGGTCTTGCTCTTTCATTTAACACCTCGCTTGTAAAAAAGCGTGCAAAAATGGCTGAGATAGAGCGCCCGAAAGACGCAAACCCACCAAACCATGGTCACGCAATAATACGTGTGTATTGATTTTACACAAAGAAGTTTTCCGACTGAATGAGCGAGAAAGCCTACTTGCAATATATTGATTGTGGTACACGTGTTTGTGTCCCAGTACATGCCGAGATACTTTTTGTGCCAGGTGTATATGAAAACTTAAAGTTATGTATTAAGTTGACATATGAGAGGTCCCTCAGTCTTGCCAGATACAGCTGTGTGGTGTTCCACACTGACTGCAAAACCGACTGCACACACCAGCCCCCAATGCAGATAACGACTGCCTGCAACAAGTACAATGACATTGTTGCCGTCTTCATTTTCAAATGTGCCCTTTGCTGAGGTAGTGGTCATGATCAGAGGCGAGTCAAGATGGGTATTCACATCGTCAGGGATAGCGAGACTGGTTGAGCTCGGCTGCTTTCACAGTGCTCTGAATGCTTGGAGGATTCTGCAGTGGCAAAGTGGCTTGGTATCGATGCCATTTGAGCTGCTCCAAATTACTAAACTCCATATTTATCATTGGCTTGGATTGTGTCCCTCAGAATCCTGTTATGTTAAAGAGCAAATCAAATAAAATTAAAACAAAACTAAAATCCCTGATGGTGTGCTGACTGTATGCACTGTAGATTTTAAATACTGACCATGGGTTTAAAGGTGCTTGTTCCGATATATACTATTGTGTTTCTACTTGATTAGATATCCTGGTACTTGCACTCAGGTGCGGATCCAGGGATGGGGCGGTGGGGTTGTGCGCCTCCTGGTAATTCTGCAAATCTTGCAAATCAGCTCATTTTGGCTATTTTAGACCAGTTACAGCCTTTAACCCCCCCCCCCCCCGGTAATTTTGACATTGTTCCCAAATTCCTGGATCCACCATTGCACTACACCCGCATCAAATACCATGGAAACAAAACTTGAGTTTCATGGTAGAAGCAATAATGCATATTGCCAAGCGGTTTCTACTGTTCTAATATTGATGGTTTAACATTAAAACCTTTTTTGTGTATACTTTATCTTGGGAATGAAATGATGTGTGGGCTCAATTTCAGGAGGACAATGAGAAAAATACGGCCTTTCATCGATATAAAAATCGGTATTTCTGGTAAATCAGGGGGTCCCTAAGACGATCGGAACATGCACCTTTAAGTGCAACTTTAAAACCGACATCATTTTGAATTTTAAAGGGGTTTCTAAGACAACAATATACTGTGACCATTAATGCAAGTGCAGTGTCAAAATGTGCAGAATATTTTTTTTTTTTTTCATTTGGTATTCCAATGTGAAAATTTGATGTGCCTGGCTGAAGTCGCACAATATATTTTTTGCTGTGCTGTTTTTGGGTATTGCATGCGGCAATTATATAACAAAGGGTATAAAGATGGTAGCTAATGATTGCTGTACAGTGTGTGTACATTTGCCAGAATAAGTATGATTGTTTTTTCAAAATACATCTGGTATGTCTTATTAGGGATATATTCCTTTAATGTGGTTGACTGCATTTGGAGATGTTTTGTTCATAACATCAAAAGATTATTTTAACTGAATGTTTTAGATTTTTAGTAATGTGGGGTTCTGGTTCAAGAGGTTGGTCAATTATCTGAGACACTGAAAAACCATTGGACCAGTTTCGGCTATCCTGATATCAACACAGTTGCCATTGAAATCAAATTTTATGAAATGAAAAAATGTATAAATGCCTGCTCCTTGTGAAATACCAATTTTATCTATGGTCCTTTTTTGACCAAAAAATGGTATAGCTATGGGTTTCTGCTTCCAGATTCTCAGAGGCACGTTCCTATACCCAACCAACTTGAGAACCCCCAGGACTGACTTTTCCAAGTACGTGTAAGGAGAAACACAGGGCAACCTGATCCCATTGCTCCATATCCATAATCCGTGTCAAGTGTTCCTGAATGTTGTCTGATAGCAAAGACTCAAATGAAGGAAGTTGACTTTGGTTTCCATGCACAGATAAGTCTGCAAGACTTCAAGCACATCAGCATCCTCTAGGTCACTTGCTGTAGAAACTGCAGATCAGTTTTTCTCTTTGTGATTGACTTAAGGGCATCACTGTCTTTTTGGACCTTTGCAAGCATCTGTGAAACCTGTGTCTTCTTTTGTGTCAAATTTTGTTCATGCTTATGAACTTCTCCTTGAAGTGACACGCACCCCCCATCAGATTAGCAGCATCCAGAATATCACATATCTCTGTCGCAGCAACTTTGACTACCATTAACATCTGCCAGTTGACTTTCCCATTCATGCAGTAATTTTCGCTGAGTTGACTCATCTTTCTCTTGCGTTTGTTCTAGCTTGGACGCAAGTTTTGCACGTCGACCACTCTGCGCTGCTTTTTTAAGTGATGTTACATTGTGGCCCTGTTGGCATGTGACTTCCAGCAGCACAAAACGTTGCGATTGGCCCGTCGCAGGTTTTGCAGAAGAAGAGAAGCCGCTCACCGCTGTGTTGGGGACATCCACTTTCAGCCTTCGCTTTGATGATGTCAATTTGATTTTTCAAGGACATTTTTGTTTTGAAGCATTTTTCCGCTGTTCCTTGTAGCACTGTCAACCTCCGAGGGAATGGATTGCCAAATCTAAACATACCATCTACATTTAGGACAGAAAAGGTGAATGTCCTTTTCACGTTTAATGTTCTGTGCAGTGCTCTCAATGGTCTTCTGAAGGCATTCCTGGCAAAATGTGTGCAAGCAAGGGGTGACTGTTTTGGGAATCTGTAGAGCAGACAGATGCTGCAGACTAGTTGTTCAAAATAGCTTGCATGGGGTGCTCCTTGCTGGTATTTGCAGAGACGCCAGCAAAGTCTGCTCTTGTTCTTCCAGTCCCTTCTGCCATTGGTCTGAAATAATTCACAAAGTAGTGTGGTAGTTTAATAGCAGTGTATGTGGGTGTTTTCACAAGTAAAGGTACATATATGCTGTAGAAATTTATAGTCCAATTTGAAGAATGCGGAATGCTAATTTAAATAACTTTTCACCAATTTACAGGTTGGGGTATGCAGAGCAGACAATGGCGTACTTGTACGTTACACATACCAGTTCGTATATACATTTTCACCAAATTATAAAGAAATCAAAAGAATTTGTACAAAATCACCTCTCAGGATTCTCAGTTTTGAGACAAGAAGGATACAAATGTTCGAACTAATGCCCAACAAACATAAACAATTCTATGTGTCAAAAGTTTTGATTTCATCTTATTGATTCTAAAAATAGTGGTATGAATAATACCTATTTTGTGAAAGTTCTGTTTGTAAAATTGAAAGTTACATGGGCCCACCCAAAATTGAACACATTATGTAGCAATTCCTATTTGCGTAAGAAATTAGAAACCGTTTCAATTTTGATCATAGCAATGGTACCATTGTTGTGTCAAACTTTTTTCAAAGTAATACAACCAGCTATTGCTCCTCATTTCATCAGAGTACTACAAGGCACAGTGTTCTAATCAGGTGCAATTCTAGTCAATGTACACGGATAACTTTTTCAGATATTAGCAATGTTCATAATGGTTGTAACAGCGTGTCAAATGTTTCAACCTTAACATTTCCCCCATAGACCCACTGCCAACAGCGTTTTGAAAGTCTCATTTCTATGACAAAACAGAATAAAACAAAAATTACAAACGGCAACCCACTTTTGACATTGATTGGTGGATTATGTATACCACTGACTTCATCCTGTGTAAATTTTACGAAATTTCATTGGGGCAATATGATTTTTCTTAAAATCTAGTTTTTAACACGTCTCTCTATGTGGAATGTGCATATAGAGGGCGCTATAATATACAAATCCGATCTTTTAGGCCTATATGGCAAGATTCCCCGCAATGATTTTTTTTAAAATCTGATTATTTTTTGCAGAGATAATAGCTCTTGCACTTCCCTACTTAAATCCGTTGTCAGAATTGTTCGCTACTGCTTTAAAAACTTGTAACTTAAAATAACGCCAGTTTGCATGGGGTCAACAGCTGTGTGTAGGGTTCATTTTCAGAATATTAAGGTAGACATTAAATAGTTGGTAAATACCAATATAGATCAATATGACAAAAAAGAAGTTACAAAATGCGTGTTTAAATCATCTAAATTTGTTTGACATAATGTTACATTTTAGGTACCTTTACTATGACAACACCATAATACAGTCGATTTTGGGTGTTTCCGTAAGGTGAACCCTGACACACTTTTTTCTGACACACTTAGGAATTTGGAAATGTAAACAGAAGAAATACTCTATGTGGTTTTATTCTTTTAAGGGTTTCCAAATTCATAGGTTTGTCAGATGGGTCACCTTACTTTTACGGAAACAACATTACACGATTTATGGATGAGTTTTCTTGTTCCTAATAGTGGCATCTTCAAAAACCCCTAATCAGTAACATTTCCTTCTCTTTTAGTCCCTTTTATTATTTGTCATACACAAGCTCTGCTGTCCGGAACCGAACAACTGACAGAGTTTTTTTGATTGGCGCAAGACTCTGCGCTACCACATGGAGGCAGCTACTGTCCAGTGTCTTCACTTGAAACCACGGGAGGATGAAATTTGATTTGTCACAGCCACCACGCCTTCCATGTTTGCATTTGATTATTTATCAACACCTCGGCCTTCCATGGTTGAATTTGATTACTTAACACCGCGACCATTCCAAAGGGTACATAAATGTCGACTCCTGACTTTTTTGTATAAAAACGTGTTTTTCCGTCCACACAAATTTGTTTGTGTTTTTAGCTTTATGCACTACCAGCAGATACTTTACTACACAATTAAATAGCAAAAAAAAACCCATGAACTTTGATGATAATTGAGCATTAATATTGGTTGAACTTCGATCACTGATAGTGGGTTTTAACCATCATGTACGCATCATTACAAACTTTAGAGAATTCACGCATCAATTTTCAATACAATAATATAAAATTCTTGCCTAATAACTAGGGGAATAACAAACACAACTTTTTACACACAAAAATCCGGTATGTACTATCAAAGTCGTATTATGATGCCAGACCTTTGATTTTAAGCCTTTAATGTCAATACACACTGTAATTTTTTACTAACATAACATCATGGACCCCTACTAAGGGTTGTCCCAGACCATTTTTGGGGGAGGGGGTGTTTGCTGATAAAAACTGTCCATTTGCCTGACCAACAATTCAAGATTTTGCGGCTGCTCATTTGGCTGGTACAACGGAATACCTTGCAGCCCAGGACGATTGTTAATTGGAAATTGTGGCGGCAAATGGACAGTTTTTGCCGACAATTAATTTTTTAACATTAGATCAAAAATCTGAGGAGCGGGGTGGGGATATCATTACAAATTGTTCAGTATATTTCATATAGGTTATACGGCATGTTTGTAACCAAGTAATCTTCTGACAAAATCAAGCAACAATATTTAATTTTCATTACAATATTCAACCTACATGTATATGCTAATTTACATAATACCAATTTTTTCTGACAAGTCAACATTTTGCAAGACCGAATTTCTTAAATGGGGGTTCACCCCCCTAGGGAAATGGCCATGCCCATACTCATTGATCTATAACCCACAAAGGTGATGCATCGGTAAAACAGTGTGCGCAAAGGGACTTATTCGACTCTAACTGTAGGTTCTTGTCGGGATATTATAGTTACAAATATTTTGTTCAGTCCCAGGTGAGATTTTTAAAAATTTCTTCACACTGACATGAACAAAAATTATTTGTAATAAAAGATCTTAAAACATGCAGATGCAAAATAGGGTTTAACAAAATATTTGAAGGCATATTTATCCTTCAGATAAATGTGCCCAGTGTATCTTTAAGAACCAGAACATATATATTGAAACAACCCAGGCTAACGACCATGACCATCCACAAATCCTGGCATGTGTAAAGTAAGTGCCCAATCGATATTTGACCATTGCACAAGTTTATTTTTGTCTATCTATCCTTATATACCCGCTATAGGACAAAATCCATTTAAAAACATAACCTGAAATTTGTTATACTTCTACCACACCAACATAAATGACAGTCGGTGAAAAGTTCATGTGACTCATCCAGGATTTTGAGCCTATGACTTTGCTTTACTATTCCAAATTCTCTACCAGCGATTAATTATTCCAAGGTGGATATCATGCTTGTGTCTGACTTCACGAAATGTAAACCAAAATGTGCGCTTGCATCTAAGCAAACTTTTGGTTTGATTTTTACCCTAAAGCCTCCTCAACAAGTTTGGTTTTATCTTGCTACCGTACCAATAAGAAGTCCTTTACTTTTGAAATCTTAGATACAATGTATCTTGGCTATTCCAAAGATTATGAGTTTGTATGTTATGAATGGAGAATAACATGTGTTTTGTCCCCCTCCGAACGAGGTCGAACGGGACTATAAATGAGCATCGTCTGTTCGTCCGTGTCGTTAGTCCGTTCGTCCGTGATAAAAATGTAACCCACCTTGTATACGAGTTATCTGGATTTCCGTAAGGGTGACAGGATTAAACTTGGTGGAAAGAAGCGGGTTTGAGATGAGTTGTCGACCTGATTAGATTGTGGCCGTAAATATGGTAATTAGTATCTAATTCCTAATTTACCTGCAGCCGGTATACAAGTTTTCCTGGAGTTCCATAGGGCGTATATGATGTAACTTGGGAAGGAAGCAGCCTGACTGAGTTCTCGACCGGAGTTAGATTTTGGGCGTATTTTGGGCAAATTGAGTATTCAAATGAGCGAATTAATATCAAAAATCACGTAATTGCTATATTTTTGAATGTAAATCGGATACTCAAAATTCCTGCGCTGCATGAAAGCCTATCATGGCACATCTTTTTGGCAATTTGAAAGTATGTGATATATGCGTTCTCTAGGTAGGCATGAGCTCATTAACTATGCGTAATGCTGTATCTTTGAACCGTACATTGGATAGGCAAATTCCTTCGCTATATTAGATGTACTAGCCATAGGAGAGGTGGGGTTTTGGGGGGGGGGTTGGGTATTACGGGTGTTGGGGAGGGGTGTGTTGTGTTGCAGGTGTTGGGGAGGGGGTTGTGTTTCAGGGTGTTGGGGAGTGGTGGGGTGTTGCATGGTTTTTTGGGGGGGTGTTGGGGAGGGGGTGAGTGTGTTGCTGGGTGTTTGGGAGGGGTGGGTGTTTGGCGGGGTGTTGGGGAGGGGTAGGGTGTTTGCGGTTTTGGGGAGGGGTTAGAGTGTTGCCGGGTGTTGGGGAGGGGAAATGGTGTTTGAGAACCGGAGTTGGGGAAAGGGAGGGTGTTACAGGGTATTGGGGTGGGGGTTGGGTGGTTGAGGTGTTAAGGAGGGGTAGGTGTTTGCGGGGGGTTGGCAGAGTGTTGGGGAGGGGTGGGTTTGCGGGTGTTGAGAGGGGGTGGGGTTTTGCGGGATGTTGGGGAGGGTGGAGGTGTTGAGGGGTGTTGGGGAGGGGGGGGGTGTGTGTGGTTTTTTGCTTTTTTTGGGGAGGGGGTGGAGCATTCGGCGGGGACATCTTTTACGCATCGCGTAATACGAGTTTCGCCTTGTTAATGTTTGTCTTGTGAAATTGTTTGATGTCAACCATGCAAGATGACACAATCTGACAAATTGTGGAGGTGGGCGTTTACATTCTAATACCTTACAGTTATTCAGACTTATCCATCGAATCCGACGGCGACTATGATCGCCCCTGACGCCGGGGGCGGCGCACTCACCATCCGCCATGACTGGGCGATCTTTGCATTTCCGTTATACCACGCCGGTTTACTTGACTTGTTTACCAAGAAGCGATAATTTTGATTCAGTTCTGATGGCAAAAATCAACACTATTTCACTGTTTTTTTTTTTATTTTTTAGGATCTTTATGTTTTTTCATTTATTGTTGCTTTAAATACGGATTGTTTATAAAAAATTCCATTTTAAAACATGGTTAAATTTAGTTCACATGTCACGTACACTCCATCCCACATGTCAAGCCAAACAATCATCGTGTCCATTTCAGTCTAAATACCAATTGTAACTCGCCAGTTCATTTCACGTGGACTGATAGTCTAGGCATAGCACTTCCATGCACAACGAGATCTATTTTGTTCAGATCTCCGAATCGATCACTGGGCACGGAGCGTCCTTTGCTAAAACATCAACAACCCGCATCGGAAGATCACGTATTTTCAGCAAATACGATCGGTCCTTTGGGAACTATTCAATCTTTCACGTACACGGAATTATCAACATTCTGTGTTACTTATTTTTGTCTGGATGTTTGAATTTTAACGAAAAATGATTTTTCTCACGCGGCTATTATTAACCATTTTTTAACACTATTTAACCATAAGCGTTCATTTCTTAGTCACGCAAAGGGGGCGAGAAGACCTTCAATTTTACAACAAAAACCCAAAAACCCAAAAAAATAAGACACTGCCCTGGAGTCTAGTTTAGGCCAGTCCCTGCCAATCCTTCCATAAATCCATGAAATAAACGTGAAAATTGCGCAAAAGGTAGGTTGTAAATTATTATTATTTTCGTTCGTAGCACTAAAGGCAATGTGCGGCGTGTGTGTACTGGGTGTTTGGTATAGCCAGGATGCCCCCAGTAATGGCTGCGACGTAGAGGGTGTCCTCTCAAGGCTTCCCCGTCGGATTCATGTATATAAAATAAGGTAAAGTCCAAGAATTATGTTCTTCCTGACAGTTACATTTCTTTAGACTGTAAAGCCCAGACTAAAATAATAAGGTTGGTATCGCTAATCTTGAACCGCAATGCGTCATGGGCCGAAAAGGGGCAAGAGCCCGCCCGCGGCCGCTCAACTTTCCCAGCCCGTTATGTTTACATTGACGAACTACGTAATTTGCTTGGCTATGCTTGGAAAATCTTATCTTTCAACACTTTGTAGGGCCCTTTTTATCACCCTAAGTGGCGATCATTTCGCTTTTTTTGATTGTTTATGATCGATACCCTAAAAGGAATATATGGGTATTTTTTATTTAGCAACTTTTAATGACGTTTCATCTTAGCGTGTTTTACCTCACTCTACATTGACACATTACAGCTTTGCTCGGCGAAGGCTTAATCCTTACTCTTTAAACTACTTTTAGGACCTTTTTATCATGTTAGGTGGCAATTCTTGTGCTGTTCTTGGTTGCAATAATGATCGGAGATATATGTTATTTTGTTATTGTTAACACTTTTTTAACGAAGCTTCATCTTTCGTGTTGTGCGAAGCTAAACCTATAGGCTGTAGCTGCGGATTATGTGGGTCTTTATCATTGTCTGTGCCTTGTTATGTAAAGAAAAGTAGCTAAAGTATATGAGATAACATTATGTAACTTTAAGCGTTTTGTTAACGTGTCAAAAATTTGTAGGCATATTAATTAAATCTTTAGCAATAGCTGCAATAACTTAGAAGTCACTGTCAGGCGAAACATTAAAAGAACATTAGTGTTCGTGGTTACGAACCAAGGCCATGCACCGTCCCAAGCTATAGTTTTAATTAAAATGGTATATAGGCTCGACAATATTGGGGGTTCAATTATATTTTTAAACACTTGCAGATATCCAAATGATAGGAAACTAGGCGAGTATCAGGTACTTTGAAAGAAAATCCCTTAAAATAGAAGGATAGCAAACAGAAAGGACCTGTTTTCCTGGGTTAGGAGGCTTATAACGTGATATAGCTGATATTGGAATGGTAATATTTCTTTTAGTTTCCGTAGCTTTTATGTTGTGTTTTGTTTTATACTGTTTTCCTTGTTCTGGGTAAATTCTGAAAGGGCCTTTAGATAGGGTCCCATTTTCCGGGCAATTATTGTGCCATATAACCCGATATACTGATTAGGGAGGCCAAGCAACTCAAAATAAAAAGATGCTCATCCTGCTATCGCGTAGGAATCCTCCCGGAAACAAGTAATAAAATAGCTATATCGAGAGCAATTTTCCCTTAAATATTGGGGCTCATTAGTGAAATATCAAATTGTATTTAAATTATTCAACTTGTACAAATCTCTTCTTGTGATCAATTTGTAGAATTTTGTAGGATTTGGAGGCCCGGCGCCAGAGGATTGCCGACTCCTATACATGCGTGGTTTCTGTGCGTAAACACAGAGGCGATCGCAGTAGGACCTTCCGGGTTCGTGTTTGCCCCTTTTTCGATCACATTCATGCTTTGCGGGCAGGAGCGCCCTATGTTGATATTTACCGATTAGCGATATGGTCTATAACCATGTTCTTGGCTTTACTTTGAATTAGAGAAAGAAAATTTGTTAAAAACTTAACCCTTCCCCTGAAATTCATCTTGGACAGGGACTTGAATTTGAAAGGGATTCATCTGAAAAGTTAAGGCTATTCCCACAAAAAAACCATAAAATGTTTTTAAAATGATGAACTCTATTTTACCCGTGTCTTTCAGGACCCTGGCACACTTCAGATTAAAGCCAAGAAGAGCACCAACACCAGTGACCAGACACAAGTTATGTGTTGGTCCATGTACCATCCAACATGTGAAAAGCCTCATTTGCATATGAATGTGATTACCTGGGACCTTCAGTTCAGATTGGCTTCACTCCTCTGATGACAGGTGCCACTGTCAATAACCTGGCCAATGAACACATAAGCCAGTGTGGCAAGTGATTGGGCCATCAGAGGACTGGGAAATTAGACAAACAGGCAAGGAATTAGGCAAAGGGTAAGAAAAAGAAAAACAGAGAGAGAGAGAGAGAAAAAAAGAGGTCTTAAACTATTAGAGTCAAAGAGAAGAATTAGATGACCATATCCTGTTTAATTTGTCAGACCATTGTTGCCAAAACCCATTATTTGGATGTTCAGTTGGTTCAATTCAATTGAGTGATTTAGAGTTCACAAAAGGTGAGCTTCAATGCCTTCATTTCCAGTTCCTACCACAAATTTTGCACACTTGTCCTTTCTGACAAAATTTTAAATGTACATGATATAAAATAATAGCATGATATAAATGAAAAAAAAAAACGAGCTGCGAGTACCCACTCAGAAATATAGTTCCTTCATAATTTTCAGGGTTTAAGACAAAAATAAGATGGCCCATTCACCATTTCATTTCATTTATGACAACAGCAAATCGCAGCCAAAAAGCTGAATTGCATGTGTGAACAATATAAAAATACATAGAAAATTACAGAAGAAACATTTAAAAAACCCCCCCCAAAAAAGATACAAATATAAAAATACCATTACAATTGCACTGTAATTATCACCATTCAACATGAGTTGACTCACATGAATCTCCACACACACTCACCAACTCAATCACTCCCTCACCCACCACCCACCCACCCACACACCCAACACCCACCCAACTCACTCACTCACTCACTCACGCACTCACTCACTCACTCACTCACTCACTCACTCAATCAACACTCACTCACTCAAACCAACAAAACTCACATACTCATCATCCACAAACCCAAACACACATGAACTAACATACTCATAACATGTAAACAAATGGTTTTTGAACAAGTAAAGTACCAAAAAATATCTAATCAATTAATTGCACGAATTCAAGATATAATACAATTTAAAATGAAACTTATTTTTCTCAGATTCAAAATAATGGCGCACAATAAAATTACTTATTGAGTAGCCTTGTAAGGTATGGTATTGCACTATTGCCATATCTGTACGTGTATTTTGGTTCTTCAAAACGACGATAATTTCTTAATGACAGTCTGTGGCAATTTCTTGAACTTTCATGAAAACCGTGAGTTCAACATCTGAAATGACGCATGATTCAGCAATGTTTTGCCACAATTATCACGCCTATTACTAGGATGAAAGACAACACTTGGTCAGAGCACTGTCATAATCTGTGTAATCAGGCCTAAAATAATTTTACAAGCCGCTGTAATGGACTTCAATAGAAAAGATGTTACAAGTAGATTGAGTGCCAGACTGGGGTAGCATATTCCAACAATTGGGCGAAATACGTCCTGTAAAACTGTGATCAAATCTTGCTTCGGGACACCAAACTTTTTTAGACGGCCAAGGTGTGTAAACGCTACTACTCTTAGTAATCAGGTGTTAATCTGAGTCCATTTCCAATCATTTTGGACCCATTCCCAAGCAGTTCGTTTCAGAAATACAACTGAAGAACATTACACCAATTGAATTGAGGGTGCTTGAGGTGGGTTTCGCTTAAAACAAGCTCTGCATGGTTTTGCATTTGTTGAGGATTTAACGTTGAGATGATTATTTACAGACCAAGTAACAGATTATTAACCTCTTTTGCTAGATGAATTGCTATTAA
Organism: Ophioderma brevispina; assembly: GCA_023653785.1. Lineage (NCBI taxonomy): Eukaryota > Metazoa > Echinodermata > Ophiuroidea > Amphilepidida > Ophiodermatidae > Ophioderma > Ophioderma brevispina. The sequence continues at coordinate 44,367 of JAMKCH010060055.1, forward strand.
CCGAACGGATCAACCCAAGGGTAAGATCATCAACATATGTCCATCTTGTGGGGCAGAAGAATCTAAGTCTGCATCATCAGCCATTACCCAAAAAAATAATAGGACCAAGCTTGGTCCCTTGGGAGACACTGCATGTGAGATTTTCCCACTCAGACATTGCCGATTGATAGCGAACTCTCTGCCGTCTGTCCGAGAGGAAGCTGAGGCTCAAGGAATAGTTAAGATCTTTGCCCCGAAGGAGATCATTTGGTAACAGCAATTGTATGATCGACACAGTCAAAGGCTTTTGAAAAATCAGTAACTACAAGGGTACCTATTGAGTTGGTCAAATTACTACCTTGTAAAAAAACATATTAAAAATATCAACAAGGCAGTGTGTAGTTGACGTTCCAGTTAGGCTACGTACTGACATTATCCAGATTACCAGTCATGTCATATAAAAGCCATTTAGATACAAACCCTTCAGCACTTTTGCCAATTGAGAAGTAAGAGAAATGGGTTTAAGTGTAGTGATCACAGCAGGAAGCTCTTGGGAGGAGCAATGATAAGCATCCTTCCATTATTTGTGGAACAAAACCTTCCATGAGGGAGCTATTGAAAATTTCAGAAACCAGGAGTACTCAATTCACAAGCAAAATCTTTCAAAATTCTGTTTGGTATATTATCAGGACCAGCAGATTTGGAAATGTTCGATCTTACGCAATTCATGATTACATTTCCCATTCATAAATTGGGTACTGTTTTAGCTGGAAGAAAAGCAGGTAATTCACACAATTCAATTGCTGGGCTACTCTGAGCCACTTTGTGCAAAACATTTTATTGATTTTTCGCAATAAGCATATTCATCCATAGAGGACACTCCAGGGACTGATTATGGTAGCTGAGGTTTGTAAACGATTAGACAACATGGCAATGCCACGATGCCACTTAGCAGGATCGAAGATTTGCCAAATGTAAATGAAATGTTACTGCAAATGGGCCAATTCTTTTCAATGTTTAAACCAAAAAAAGCACTACTTCTAGTCAAAGTTAAGAGCAAGGCTACCGTATCAGTTCAGGCAGACCAACAAACAAATAAACTGAGGATGCAAAATTTTTAAATAGTAAGATGAACACTTGTTGAAGTCATTTTAATAATGGTGAAGTGTGTAATCTATTTAAGCCACAATTTTATTGCATTTATTTCACCCTTTGACTTAGGAGACAAGTTGGTTGAATGTTTGGACAGATTGGAATGTCAAGGTGTGGTATGAATATTTTCAGGGCTTAACCATCAACCACTGATGGTAAGAAATGATCTAAATATTGATCACACTTAGGGCTGAAGAATTTCTAGGGGACCAGGATACAAACAATTTCAGTAGTTTTGATGTGGTTATCAAAAATTAAAAAATACCAAACAAAACAAACAACAAAAAATGGATTAAAAAAACAGCAGAGCACTTGGTGTATGTAAGCCTTTACATGTCGTATTTAACCAACTTTATTTCTTGGGTTTTGAATAGATAATGGGTTATCAGCTCTTCAACTGTGACTGTACAGAAGCAAGCAATATCACCCGTACTAACCGGCAATTATGCGGCATCGTGCAATCTGGATGTTGGGCCGTATTCACTAATATTCAGCATATGATGCCAAGGTAAACCTGGAGTATCGGGTGAACCCACAAAATGTAACATGACACTATATGACCATTGTCATGGAGTTCATTTTTGGGTTCACCCTGTATTTGAACTGTACATGAACCAGAGTGGGTGGGGTGCCTAGGGCACCTTTTTTTTGGGGGGAGAGAGACTCTTGTGCCACTTTGTGGAGCATCTGGTCAACAGTCTTCCAAACCCGACATTTGCACTGTCACCCAAATGGTTGAAATGGTTCAAGCTCAAATGATTCTGCAAACAGGAGGGATTAAATTTCACCCCTCAACACCCCATTTTTTTGGGGGGGGGAGAGAAAATCAGGTCACTTGTTTTGTTTGCATTGCATTTCAGAGTTAGACCATGTTAATTTTTTTGAAATTTTAACTACTTAGTTCTCCAGGGTAGACAAGGAGGTTATATATTAATCTTCCCCTGGAGATGTCCAGCGCACAAAAAGTGCTTGAAAAAAACCCATATGCACTTCGACCTAAACATATAGATGAATCTGATCGCTCCTCTACCACCCAGTCTTTGGGCTCAGTTGGTTAGAGAGCCGTCACTAGTAATACGGAAGTCGCCGGTTCGAATCCGGCCAAGTGCATATTGGTTTTTTTTTAAAAAAAAAAAAAAAAACATCTCCAGGGAAAGATTAATATCTAACCATGTTAATTTATGTTCAACTGTAGATTTCAATTTCAATTCTCATCGATTCTGTGATGAGAAAGTTGAAAAACATCCTCAGGATTTGGTCAATTCTCATTAAAATATTCTCAAAATCACCATTTTTCCTGTGCTCTTCTCAGACCCATCAGCAGGCCAACTCTGATTAATTTACCAATTTATAGGGAGTCCGAGGCTATTTCTGTCTAATGTAAACCTATTAAAACCATATAGAAGGACAGACGTGTTATTAGGAATGTATTGTTACTATACTCACCAGAACCATCACTAATCAATCACTGGTCAATCTGCCAATTTATATGCATAATCTGGAATTATAGTGAGTGATATGCCATTGATATAAAATAGAAGACCACTTAATGGAAGGGACACTTGTGTTGTTACTTAAGTCACTTATTTATTTTGGAAATTTTAGATTTCAAAAGTGGTGTCAAAGTTAAGATAGAATAGGTTAGGCCGGTATTCTGAAAGGGAGACTACTGGGTTTAAATCAAGAGTGGGCCATTTTTTTAAAATACTTAAAAATGTTTGTAAAGGCGTGAGCAAATTCCGTGGATGCGCCGTTTCGACACATTCCATGAGGGAATTTCCTCAACCGTTAAAGTTACTTCACAGTATATTTGAAAGGAAAAAAGCTAGTCCACTCATATTGGACTACACCCTGGTTTAAAACCAGTCAAAGTTTAAATCCCTTCAGAATAAAAGCCTTTATGGTTAATATTATGTGACTTCACTGTTCCAGGATGCCAATCTGCGATTTAATTCGGAATCCGATTTTTTTAATTTCGGGGATAAAATAGATTTTTCTATATTTTTCAGATTTTTTAATTTTCCGCATTTGTTAGGTTTATTGTAGATTGAGATTTAACGGAATTCCTTGTTTATCATAATCTGATCCCTCAGACTTGTGCAATCAAAAGTACATCGGAACCTCGGTATTAGTAATAGGTTGCATACATAGCGCTTTTGTTATAGAGACTAGAATTATGCAAGGCATGTCACCCTGGCATGCAAGCATGCTCTATCGGAAAAATACTGATGAAGCGACAAAATGAACATGCGAATTGAATTTACAAGCCTTGGAAACAATTTTAAAGACCTCAAGAAGTAAAGGACACTTTTCAATAGCGTTTACTCAAAGAGAAGGCAATAAATTTGCAGTTTACATGGAAGACAACTTCATTAGGTATGTTGTAAACGGGGAAGTGACGTCAAGTCTTCAAAATTTTGATCCATTGCTGCATTTGAGGTGATTGCAATGGTTGAAATGCATAGTAGCATCACTGATGCCATAGGAAACTGAACTGCAAGGAAAAAGCCCAAAGCGTGTCTTGTATCCGATCATCATTATGTTTCCTGGCCTTTTACACCTGAAAGTTGAATTGATCTAAACCAAGCATGGACTAGTCGTGAGATGATTTGACCAAGAACTAAGGCTTTTTTTTAGCCCCATTCTTCACATTTTGCAGTTAATTTGAACTCTTTGGAATGAGATTACTCTTCAGAAAATTGGTCTTCCTGTAGCTATCAATTGTGCAGAAACAGAAACCTCTGGCTGCGAGGGGCTTCGCCCCCTCGACCCCCACCGGGGAGGGCCCCTGCGACCCACCAGGGGGCCTTACGCGGGCCCTGGACCCCCGGGCCGTTAGGGGCAGATCTCCGGTCGCTGCTCACTTCGTTTCGCAATTTTAAGATTTTTTCCCAACTCCCATTGGGCAAACTGACTGATGTACATTAGTTTGTCAGAAAAACGTGAATATGCATGTTAAGACGGCATCGCAGTGTTGTGTTTTCGATCTGAAGGTGTTGGATGCTTGGGACAATGACACCAAGCATGACGCAAGTGATAGAACCTCTGCAGAAAGAAATTTTGTTGGAAAGCTGGAAACTTCAGAAGGACAAAAAAATAGATGGTTTAAGTTTGTTATATAATTTTATGGGAAACTGCATCGTTTTTTACAGAAAGAAAGTGCACTCTAAACGAAAGAAAAAGAGTAATGATGACTGAATGGGGTTACGGCAGTTGATGGTAATTAGTGTAACCTTTGTGTAAGACTGATGACGAAAATCAATTAAGCCTATACACCATTCAAATCTCTCAGTCAGTGCATATTGATTATGTCGTACAGATGGTACATGAAGGCATAACCTGGTGCTCAGTCTACAGAGGCGGAACACATGCTGTTGGAAAGAGGGAAAAGCCCCACAAAATCCGCCTACTCCTCAAGCCACACCACAAATGAGATCAGGGGGAAAAAAATAATAATGATAGTAATAAGAGTAAACTTGATATTTTAATCTTTTACGGGGCTGGCTGTGCACAGAGGTGTTGAAAAAGAAAGTATGCCCTGATCCGAACTCGAACCCGTAAACTCGAATTACTTGAATTAGGCCGGCGCTTGCCTAACAGATGCTAAACAGGTGGTAGGGTAGATAGCGCTCGATCAACTCTCTATCGGTATAGAGTTGATCTATAGTTGAATCTCATCTGTCAACTCTCATTTGACACGTGTTTTCAACTGGAAGTTTCTAACCAAGTCGGTCATTGCCAGCGGCTAAATCCTATCAGACGATGAAATATACCAATAATTTTCTCTCATCATGCCTAAAAAATTAGTCCTTGTGTTGCTTAATTATGCACATTCGCAGGTAGTTGAAAAATGTAAAAATTGGAAACAATTTGCTGGAATTCGACCGCATTGATCATGACTAAATGCCTTTATATCGACTTGTAGAAGCCGATTGAAAACTGGGTATATATTTATAAACAAAATCTACATATTATCTATTCTGCAGTCGGGAATAATTAGTTCTACCTTGTGTTAATAATCATCAATTAAAAATTGCTAATGAAAAACGCTGCGCGATAAAAAATAGTGTTCCTCTTACCCCCGAGTGCTATGCCGCTCACAAAGTCGAACCCTTAAAAATTGACCATTTAACGGCGATATGCGTCGCTGGCGTTCCTACTGTTAGTAGGACCGGGGGGAGGGGGGGGGCTTGGTGACAGCAAAAAAATTATGGTATGGCAATAGATTACATGCAATTTTTGTTACAATCATTGCAGTTTTTTTTTATTTTGTAGTTTCTTATTGTGATTAATTAGGTCCATACTTCAGTTCAAATTACAGGTCTTAATTGATCAATACAACTCATTGACACCTGAAATATCTGCAATGAATTTAGCTCTGAAAAGACTGACATTTTGATGCTCGTGTGTTTTATGTTAGGATGGAGATTCCATTATAATCCCACCCCATATAATCAAGCTAATTTCAGGATAAAATCAGGCGGGACTATACTAGGGTTAGTACATTATATCCTAAACATGGAAAATGTTTGGAAATAGTGCAACTGATTGTAATATAGACATTTCAGTATGTTTTGACATTTTCCTATGCTATATTCACTCTTTAAATTTCCTTTTTCTGATTATTATTTTTGTCACCAGGTTTGATGTCAGTGTTTGGTCAGCAAGTACAATATTTATGTCAGGCATACAGCTTGTTACGATGCATGGGTAACCAGTATGGGGCGAGGACTAGAACTACATGTATTCGGGTAATGAAGAATAACAGATGTAATGCGATTAAAGGCCGACTCCGGGATTTTTGAAATATAATTTTTTTGTATATTTATTAGAGAACTAAAGATAGTCACCTGAAATTCCCAATTCCAAAGTTTGAGATGAATCAGATTTTTCATTTCCATGCAGTAAACATTTATGTGTAGTATTACAGTGCCATAGGATACTGTGTATAACAAAAATTCCAGATCTGGAAATTTATAATAAAGTTGTGATTTTCTATATGAAGGACTTCCATTTGAGCTTAAATATTTCAGACAGTGATTAGTATATGGATAAGCATGATGTACTTGCAAAAAACAATTTGTTTAAAAATTGAGGGCGCCGTCCTCGGGAAATCTCTGAGTCAGCCTTTAAGCTAATGAGTTGTTTGTTGCTAATACTGATTTTGAGATGTAGCAGATTTTGTTGTTCCCTTCCTTTTGTATTTCATTGTTCTGAGTGATACTAAAATGATTATGGCTGGTATTCTGAAAGGGAGTCCTAACTTTAGGCCTGTGTTTAAACCAGGGTTAGTCCAACATAAGTGGACCTTTCCCCTTTCAACATACTAAGAAAGTTGAGTATAACGAGTGAGAAAATTCCTCATGGGCGGGCCGAAACAGTCCATCCATGAGGAATTTTCTCACCTGTTATATCAAACCTTTAGAGTGTGTTGAAAGGAAAAATGTCCACTCATGTAGGACTAACCATGGTTTAAACCCAGGACTAAAGTTTGACTCCCTTTCAGAATACCAGCCTTTATCTCTGGAAATGTAAGTCCAATTGAGATGGGATTTTCAACAAAATGAAAAACAAAAAAATGGCCCATAAACTGAAAACTGAAGTTTGATTTTGCTTGACAAATAGGGATGTACCGATCCGATCGGTATATCGGTATCGGTACCGATATTAGTCGGATCGGTATCGGTGATCGGAAAATCTCCCCTTCTACCGATCGATTTGATGACCGTATACGCCATGGCATTCAAGCACAGTACTATAAACATTCTGGCGTTCAAACACAGTATAAACATTAAGTTCACTAAGAAACCTCTCACTTTATTGTTCTAAAACTCATTTTTCTTAGCGCACTGCATATGGTGGTTATTACAAGAATAAACTTTTATCATGGGTATATGCTTTTGTTCATGAAATATCTTGTCTGAATAGCGAGTACAGCAAGAGGACTTCCTTACATGTATAGTGTGTATTATGATATGGAAAATTCCTTACACGTGGTCATTCAAAAAAGTATCGGTATCGGATCGGTATCGGGCAGATCGGTTTACGAAAATATCGGTATCGGCCGATACCGATAAAACGTAGATCGGACATCACTATTGACAAATTACTCATTATGCATGATCATGTATGTCACAGATATGCATTTTCTATGAACTTAGAGGGAGATGACCCGATATAAAGACACTATCAGTGATTTCACCCAAAAGAGTCAAATATTTTGAAATTTGCAGGAATGGCTTAAAAATGAAGGATAAGTCTGTTGAATATTCATAAGTTATATTTTGCTACTGAAAAAAATATGGAAAAGGAAAAAAAATACGAAAAAGGGTTTAATATATATATAGTTAGTAGAAAAAATTAAATGCAGAACAAATAATTCATGTTTTGTGCCACTTAAGGCTCTGAGTAGAGGTTCTTATATGCACTTAATGATGTCTTGCCTGTGCAGGTTTTCTTAAGACACTGATCTTTGTGGGCCTGAGACGATTTGTCTCAGTTGTGGGCCAACAGTGAAGGCTTTGGGCAATGAGCAGATTTGATTTGAATTTTTAACAATGGGAATTTGCAATTATGAAAAAAATATAAGGTAAAGTTGGTAAACATATTCTATTTTGTTCTAAAATGATAACAAACACTGCAAACTAACAAGTGATTACATTTTTGTTGGTTTTAGCCCAAAAGCAAGACCAGGTTACGTAGACACTCGGTGACAACACTTCATTCCCTGCCGGACAGCACAAGGCTGGCATTGAAACAGGTAAGACAATTTGCTTTGGACCTCATCCCAATTCCAAAAAAATACCACACTTTTTAAAAAAAAATTAAAAGTGGGTGATCCGAACATGGTCTGAATTTTCATGATGTCCCCCCCCCACTGTATCATGTCACTGAAAACATCTCATATAAAATTTGGAGTTAAATCAGGAGTAGCAAAATGTGTATTAAATTACCCCATAGGACAGTGTGTGTTATAAATGTGGTATACCATATTTGGGAGTGGCTTCTGTTCATAACATCATGAGAAAATATTTCCTGTGCATTAAATGTCACTGGCATAATGAGCAAAATATAAACTTTTTACTGATACCAGAATTGCAATTTTGATTGAGTAAAGTGTGTGTGTGTGTGGGGTGGGGGGGACGAGGTTGTCAATCGGGTGAAATTGAGGGGTGGTGAGTGGAATTAAGGGGTCAAAACATCAAAAATTTGGAAATTATTACCAAATTTTGGCCCCAAATTGCTGATTTGGACAGTGTTGTGATTTTTGGCCCAAAATTGCTGATTTTATCCCTCTGGCACTGCCACTGAGTAGGAGTAATTTTTTTATGAGTACAGCAAATTGTAAAATCACAATTGCGGCTGTGATTATTTGTCCGTCCTTGGATTGTACAAGTGTGCTAGCTGGTTATATTTTTTGGTTTTAGGCCACTATTTTTGTTGAACACTGCATGGAATACAAGTGACTAAACTCAAAATGAAGCTCAGTCTTTGAAATATGTCAGTTATGCTCTTCCTGGGGACTTTATTCTACTCTCTTGTCACAGCTGTTTGACCCCCATGCAAACTGTCTTTTTTATTTTTAGAGCGATTTTAAGCAATGGTGACACAATATTGACAAAACAATATCTATTACCTCTGAAAAAAATCAGAAAAATCAATTGCAGGAATTTTGCCATAGATTTGTATGTTATAGCACCCTCTATATGCATATTTCTCATAGAAAGATGTGAAAAACTAGATTTTTATGAAAAATCATATTTGCCCGCAATGAAATTTCATAAAATTTGCACAGGATGTAGTTAGTAACATAAATAATCCAAATTAGTTGTCAAAAGTGTGTCACCATTGATGTTTTTTGTTTTATTCCCGTTTTAACATAATAAACGAGAATTTCAAACTGCGGTGTAGTTCTGTGGTATCACCTTAACTTCTTATGTCTGAAGCATATTAATTTTCATTATTTCACAGAATGCACAAAACCCGCGGAATGGCGGTATACCACAGCTGAGGCAACGCAGACATTCCATTAGCAGAGAACAGGATCTTGCTTCTGAAAGTTACTTCAGTAATGACAGTGGACAGATACCATTGTTTGACAAAATCAAGGAATCAGGTAAGCTGAAGTAAATTAGGAGTTCTGGAATAGGATTTTGGGTAAGAGCTGTCTCAGCTGTTGTTGATGTCTGGATACTTTTTTAATTTATGTTTACTTGAACATTAGAAACATCTACTAAAATATCAAAATTGCCTAAAGGTCCATTCATACTTCACTGCATCTGGGTTGCAATGGGTTGCCCTAACTGCCATCTCTCCCCCAAAAATATTGCTTTGTACGTGGTACCGCAATAAAGTTAATTTATTTTTACTGGATTTGCAGCAAATTGCGACAGAAAGTAATCAATATATTGGCACCGCACCGCTCAGTGCAGCGATGTATGAACAGTGCTGTCCTTAACCCTGGTTTAAACCCAGGTTAAAGTAAGACTCCCTTTTGAGAAAACAAGCCTGAGCAACTATAACCATCACTGGGCCCTGAGGGGTAAGACTGCTGTTTACCTTAAAACTGATCACTTAACTGTTACATATAGGAACTTGAATGCAATATGTAAAGTGCATATGATTTCTTTTCTTTCTGTAGCAACATCCCACAATGCAATGCAAACAGACCATGCAGAGGATGCTTTCAGCCCATTGATGCCATTCACCTACAAGCCCAGCTACATTGGAAACCTCAAGTTTAATGAGATGTTGATGAAAGCGCAAATGCACTTTGGATGCTTCTTAACAATGAATACTGGAAGTGGTACAAAGCATGCGATTCCTCAGACTTTACGGGTAATTGTTTTATTAAAAATGCTTGTCATTAACATGAGAAGACTATTTCACCCTTCTTCCAACCTGTGCTTTTCTCCTAGCAGGATTTTTTAAACGGCTAGACAATACTTATGGGAATAGGGTATAGGAAAACCTTTGCTCTTAAGATTTTTTAAAACTATTTTAAGGTTGTTACCTCAACTTTTTCAATTTTTTCAATATTTCAACATTTCTTGCATTTTAGTTAAAGCTTAAAGGGATAAGCAGCGATAGTGCGTATAATAAAAAATGTGGAAATGCATTTTTAGCTCATAAATCAGTTATAAGTATGTACAATTCCATATAACTACTTTAATATAGGAACAAAAACACAAAATAGTGGAAAAAATGAAGTATTTGAGGAAATTTGTCATAATGTCTCCTGCAAATAAACATACCGCGATGGCGTCTCAAAATCTACACTATACAGCCGATTGTGGTTGACACCGGGACAAAATGAACAGATCAATAATGTGTTTGCAGTCAAACTGTTCAGGTCATGGGTTACAATATTACACTTTTAAATCTGGGATATTCACAGGGAAAGGCTTTTTTAATCTCAAGTTTGAATTTTTATACGCACGTATAGAAATTACAGAATCGGATAAAAAGTACTGGCTTGTTTTTAATTAACAGATTCCAAGTCAACCACTTGCAGGTTATGTTAGCACATCCAAACCAGCAACAAAAATACCAAAATACAAATTTTTATGATTTCTTCGATGTTTCGGATCAGCAAATCGCTTTAATAACAGTGTTTCTTGACTAAACAATTAATAAATGTGTGTTATGATTTGCAGAGATTGATGAGACCCATTGCCATGGTGATACCTGACCGCCACGTCATCTTGGAAACAGTCCTCCACTGCCAGGGATTTGTGGATGCTGAGGCACTGGCAGGCAAGATGTGTGCTTTCGCAGATCTACTGGAAGCCCACGTAAGTTATATCTTTGTCTTACAACTGTCACATTCTACCATACAGGGATGTGAACACTTTGTAGAGCTGGGAGGAAACGTTTAGTTGTCTGTCCATGTTCTCGACCAGTATTTTCATTCGTATGTACATGTTACTGACTGCCAAATTTTGCGCCTCCACCAAACTGCAACTCTAGCACCATAAGTCATTCGCAATCAAGTTACCCGGCTTGGCATTCAGTCGTAATATCATCTGGAAGTGCCTGTTTGGAGGCGGGAGGTACTTCCGGGCCTGTCATTTTCATCTCTCTGCATCAGTTAAAATAGACATTTGCATAGGGGCAAGTTGATTTTAAGAGGTGTCCGCGGACGCTTGTAGTATGAATACTTTTCATGAGTACGAGTATGAGTACTTGCCCCGGAGTACGAGTTTGAGTATTTGGTCCTGAGCATGAGTACAGCAAAATTTAAAACATCAAAATTTTAAATCCGATTACCGTTTTGAGTACTAGTACTTTTCATGAGTACTAGTATGAGTAGAGTAACCATGCCCAAGTATAAGTACGAGTACACAAATTGTACTTGTACTTGAGTACGAGTATTCGTCGTAATTCGAGTATAAATCTGGATAGTGGTCACGATATCCCAAATTACCCCCTTGAATAGTGCACAAAGGGAAGAAGAAAAACAGATCTATGCAAGTGGATAAAAAAAAAAAAAAAAAATTCCACAAATTGAACCCCAAAATTAGTCCTTTTTTCTCTCTGTGCCGTTTACCTCAACGGCGCGGCGCGGCACGTTATTTTCCCATTGGATTCACGCTTTTATTCCGTCATGCATGCATAACGTGCATAACGGAATAAAGCCTAATCCAATGGGCAAATAACGTGACGCGCCGCGCCGTGAGTAAACGGCAAGCCTCATTTTTCTTTTTTTCCACCTGAATACTTAATTTTTTGTTTCTTTGCGCGATGAGCTGGATTTCCAATTCAGATGCCTAATTTCTAAGTTTTTTGTCTGATTTTCCAGTTAGAGAAATGGAGTAGATACTATTATGTTCCTGGAATCAAATCTGAGACGTGTCGTTCCAATGTTGTATTGACCGCGTATACAAGCTGCACTTGACCTAAGTACAAGCGTCCTAGTAACTTAAATACGTTGCCGATTGCCAATTCAGCAGAGGTCAATTGTAACTTTTGTTGCGTGCTACGCTTTTGCGCAAAACTCACTGCGAGTGTGCTCAGGGCGACACGTCTCAGATTTGATCCAGCCATAATACTTATGGTCTGCCCTTGAACTATAAGGAGAAATTCTGTACTGCTATTGTTTTTTTTGGTAAAAAAAAAAAAAAAATGTACATAAATTGTTTCTGTATATTAGGTTTACCCACTGTCCACTTTGTAAATACACTGCTATTGTTTTTTCTTTTTTTTTTTTGTATGTAAGATAAATGTGTTTCTGTATACTAGGTTTTACCAACGTCCACTTTGTAAATATTTCAGTATCCTGCCAAATACAATTTCGACTGAGTGGCTATGCAGTCGGCCCATTGTGGAAATGCCAACCACAGAGGAATTATCCAGGAGACAGGTATACCAGCTGACAGGGCGTGACAGTCGCAATACAAACGTCCTTGGTTCTGAAGCTGGAAGTGACGGTAAGATCTCATTCAATTGTTGTAAATTAAAGGGCTTTCGTATCCACAGCCCTCCCCCGCCTTACCTAAAAAAGTTTGAGATTCTTGTTAACATCTTAACCGTTTACCATTAGTACTCCATGTGTACCCTAATTTTTAAACGTGCAATTTGATCATTCTTAAGAATTCATAGTTTATATTTCTGTCCTAAACGGACAGAACTTACAGCACACGGCCTATGGGACCGTGTGAATGAAGCAATTGCTCATACACAAAACAGCAGATCGGGATCATCTCAAACTTTGAGAATAAGCTTTTCTCAGGATATCTGTGACAATGAATAAAAACGAATGTGCAGAATCACGAAATTCACCTTTAAAGAATGGCGACAGCATTTTGAACAACTGATATAATAGGGACATCTCTTGCCAATAGGCCTTCAAAGGTCAATTTGTATGTTCTAAAGCACCCTCTATATGCCTATTTTCCCATAGAAGACGCATAAACTAGATTTTTTATAAAAATCCCCAGTATTTTGCCTGCATGGAGTTTCATCAAATTTACACAGGAATAGGTAGTGGAATACTACTACAATTAGTCTGTCAAAGTGTGTCACCCTTAATATTTTTTTTGTTTTATTCTCGTTTTTGGGGTCATAATAAATGAGGCCTTTAACAGCTGTGCTATTTTGATTGGTTACTTGGTAAAGGTCAATGAACAAATCAGAGATACTGTAAGAATGGTGGTATGCTTACAGAGAGATATAGAAGTACTACTATTGATTGGTTACTCATAGGCCCTATCCGTGGTCCCTGTAATAAGCCCTCAGGCATACTGTATCATAGTAAGTGGGGATTGCCCAGTACGGCGCCCTGCTCAGGAGGAAGTGAAGTCGACTCAGCAAGCCTGAATCACAACTACAACTCGTCTGCTCATGATCGATTTCATGAAAGCCGGCATTGGGCACCACTGGAATAGCAGTGAGTTGAACTTCACATTTCACATGAACCTAACCTTACAGAAATGTAGAGGATTCCTCAGAATCAAAACTACCGAAGGCCTGGTAATGTCAAAATTGCCGCCCGGCAAATGGTGATTTTCGATCGATTAGCCTTAGGCTTTCGCCGCCAGATTATGAGATATCGCATGTTTTGAATCAATCAACGTTTCTGTTTGTTACACATTACCTGACTTCCCTTAACGTCAGGTCAGGATTCTATGAGGGCCTGATAATGGTATCCATGGTAACCAAGTACTACCTGTCCAGGGCCGATTTGTCGGCGGCTAAACCGTCACCCATTGGGTTTTTCTGATCTGTGAGGAGGGTAGCGGCTCCACTGGTAGAATGAAAAAGACGATCTACCTTCACAATGGCCTCAGCTCGGAACCTAATGACGGCCATCCGCATGCTCCCTTGCATGGTGGGCATGCGTTGCCCAAAGGCCAGGCCCACCGCCGAAACCTAGATTGGCATCAGGGAAGGGGGGGGCATCTATCCGGTCAATTATCTTTGCTCCAATAAATCCTCACAGCAGTATGCTGAGGGGTGAGGTGTATCCGCCGGCCACCCCCGTTAGCAAGACAAAACCGGATTTAACACTTTGGGTTTAATTAACTTGAAAATCGGACACTGAAATCCCCCCTTCTGAAGTGTCAAGCAACAAGAAAAACAACAGCCACTGAAGCAGCCCATGCCTGCTGAAAAATGTTTGACTCTTCAGAAACTTGCTAAAATATAAAGAAAATTATTTGGACTTTCCTCACAATTTCCGAATAAGCTTTATCATCATACTACAAATAACAATCTGTTCATGCTCATTACAGATCCGCTTGACTACCTCTCCATTGGCAATGACGAAGATCACAAAGAAGAAGAGTGCCTTGGTCTTTGCCATTCATGCGGTCTTACTCCCGCACCTTGGCAGCTCTGAGGAAATCCGAGCCATCAGGAACCTGCTGAGTCGGTGTCTTCCCTTGGGGAGGGGGCACCAACCAGGGACAGCTCACGAGAATGACCCAGTTCTTACAGATGCGACTCAGAGCCAGTTTGTGGCTGATAACTTCAAGCTACAACACCAAAACATGTTGCAAAGGTGAGAAGTATTTATCGTTAACCAGAGGTTGGTGGATTTTTTTTTCTTTTAAAGCCATGTTAAATTTTCTTTCTTAAACTATGCCCGTTTTTGTTTGTAAAATTTAAGTTTGTATTGGAAATTGTTGTTGCAAATTACCCTTGGGGTGCTAACTGGAATACAATGGATATTTCTGTAAAGAGTTTCAGATTGCGATACTTTCGTGTCTAATTGGCTTCATAACCTAGGTGCTTGGTTTAGTTTAGGCATTACGGATTAGGTTTAACATGACCTTGGTGGTTTAAGGTTTAGTGTTTTAAGGGCCTGGGATTAGGGTTCATGGTTTATAGTTAAGGTTAAAGTCAGGATAATAACCGTTTGTTTAGCTTACTGTTACCTTTAACAGAACTGTGGCTTTGTTTAAAACCGGTTACAAAATGCCTCTCTTGAAAGGGCATACTTGAAGGTTTTCATCTCCTTTTTCACACACACGACAGTATAATACTTTTTTGATGGTAAGACAACACTCCCATTTAGGAGCAAATTTGACCATATCAAATATGGAAAATAATGGCTGATTATGGGACTTTAGCTATTGGTTGATACTTAAGAAGGCAGTACAAAAATATACTCAGTTTTCCTTGGGTTTCTTCAATCCCATATTCCTGTCTATATTCAAGAGCTGTTTTAGGTTTGCATGCTTGATGGATGAGTGGATACTGTGTGTTAACAACAGACTTCAGAATATGTTTCAACCCCAAGTTCAATACCTAAAGATTAAAATCTATTGCTCCTCTACCAACCTTGGCAGCCTTGTTATCTCAAATGGCAAGAGCATCCCGCTAGTAATACGGAGGTTGCTGGTTCGAATCTGGCCAAGCGGCAAGCGTGCATGGGTTTTTCAACACTTGTGTGCACTGGCCTTTTCCAGGAAAAGATTAACAAAAATAGAAAATTCATCTACATTACCTGCATATTATTACCATACAAAATCACTACAAATAATGTGTATTGTCTCTTTTCTTACTCTCTCTAATTTCTTTATTTTTATTTTAAACCTAGGTGCTTGAGCTGTACGAGTCTCTTCAAAACAACTCAGGTGTGATCTTGGTCGGACCTGCCGGTAGTGGCAAGACTGTATGCTATGAGACACTATCAAGAGTTCTCAATAATCTCCATTTTAACCAACCTATTGATGACAGAATCACAAGTCCTTTAAAGGGACCAAAAATAGAGGTAGGGCCTGTGCTTCCTTGTTGTAGCTACTGATTCATTTTTAAGAGGGCAGCACACCCTACAGTTTAGTGAAAACCAGACAATGGCGCCCAAGCTTCGTTCAATTTAGCAACTCATCAAAAACATCAAAAGAAATTACAGCAATATGTGATGTGATCAAGCAAAATGAGTCAAAAGTCACAAATATTGATTCTGAAATATAGCCAAAGAAAGGGGAAAATGTCTTTTGTTTCCTATTGTTTTGGCCAACCTTCGACTGATTATATCTTTGGAATTAATTGGTCAATTTGAATGGGAGTTTCAGCAAAATGAATTGGTTTTTAAATGGTGCATACAGTTAAATGGAAAAGTAAAAATGGAATCTGACCGACTTTAGACTCATTTTGCTTGATCACATCACATATGGAGTGCAAACTAGGGTGCTTTGATGTGGGTCGGTCATGGATGTTCCGTGACCCACATATGACCTCGTCCTCGTTCATTATTCATACAAAAAAAATTTTCGAAATAATCCCTACAGTGGAGTTGATTCTTCAGCTCCAACAGGTTTGGAATGAGGAAAATATTCCTTGACAACAAATAAAACGGTCAGAATTTTTGGCAAGTTTAGGCTTTTACGTGTTAAACCAAAGGCAACATCTAAAATTTAGATTTCTTGCCCCCCCCCCACTGTGAAAAACTTTGGTGTCATTTCTTGGTGTACTGGAGGTTGTATAAAATGATGCATTTCTAGAAAGGAAATGATTTCAGGATTCTAAATATGCCAACTAAGTTTAATTGAACCCTGCAGTTATTGAGAAATTCACAAAAAAAATTGTGTTTCACTCAAATGTTTGGTTTATATCTAAAATATTTGGCATTTGGGAGAGCATGGCCAACTAACTGGTTAGGATATTTGCCTTTGGTGTAGGAGGTCCCCGGTTCAAACCCTGGTAGGGTCACTAGCTGGGATTTAACCGGGTACTAAATTCTGGATTTTATTTGTGTAAGAACTATTGATTAAAACTAGAATTCTGCTCTCCCCGGAGCTCATTTGGACTTGGGCAAATGCTAAAATGCTGACATTGGCATATGGATCAATGTAAACAAAACATAAGATTTTGCATAATTCAAAAGAAAAACACTACAAGTTAAAGTTTGTGTTAAGCTCAACACATTCTTAAATATTCCTTCTCTATTGAACACACAACAGTCAGCCCCGGCTACCCCTGAACCACGACCTTGGTCATCTGTGACAGATAAAGTGAGACGTACAGCTGAGGTGGTGTCAAGAGTCTCCAAGCAGTGGGCTGAGACTG
Source organism: Ophioderma brevispina (assembly GCA_023653785.1). Taxonomy (NCBI): domain Eukaryota; kingdom Metazoa; phylum Echinodermata; class Ophiuroidea; order Amphilepidida; family Ophiodermatidae; genus Ophioderma; species Ophioderma brevispina. The sequence goes on from JAMKCH010060055.1 coordinate 61,512, forward strand.
TGAGCAAGCATGCACAGGAGAAAGTCTACCCAAGAGTGGACGTATCTGTCATCTTTCCTGGGGCTCTTTCAGTTCAAGAGGTAAGTACATGAGAAAGTGGCGTGGTCTAGCAGTTAGCAAGCTTACCTCTGGAATAAAGGGCCGGTCCTCGGTTCTAATCTCAGTGGGACCACTTGCTGGATTTAATTCGGGAACTCAATTTTGGATTTAATTTGTATAACAGATATTGATTAAAACCTGAATACCATTCTCTCCGTGGTTCATTTGAAATGGTCAACGGAACCATGAAAGCTTACACTTTGTTCCCATTTGGTGTGTTTTGTATAATGTGTTTGAATGTTGCAATATGGCTCTGTTTAAGCTGCTGCCTCCAAATTGCATTGTCTCTGTCTAGTAATTATTAAGTTGTAAAGTGTCTAGTAATTTGGCCTACAGGCCACGATTTGAGATTAAATAAACCTTGATTATTATTATATTATTATTTACATGTACATGGGGTCATCAGCCTTTTCCCCAAGGCCCAACCTATTGAACTTGAGCTTTTGTTATCATTGAAAACCTTTTCAATTTTTCTGAATCAATTTTCTTTTGAAAGAAGTAATATTTTATTTGGTTTAGGACCCAAAAATTGTTTGCTGTAACCCAACCGACCCTAAAAAAAACCCTGCTTTCTCATAATTTGTTATGCAAATTAGCACACAAAAAAATCTGTCCACCAACCCATGATTTTCATCAACAATTAATTTTTTTTACCAACACACAGACAAAATAATATCCAAACAAGACATCAAAATACCTGCAACAAGTGAAATAAAAGATCTTTGCTATGTCATTGAAAAAAGCTTTAAATAGCAGGATGTTTTATTCATTTTAGAGTAAAACAATGTGAAGATAAAAAAAACCCTACTGACCCTCATATTTTTTCTCATATTTTTTCTCAGTTATGGAAAACAAACATATTTTTTATAGGACTTACCAACATCACTTCATGTTTAGCTTACACACAATATCCTATGGGACTGCTGTACTACACATAAATGCTCGCTACATCAAAAGGACAAATCCGATTCTGAAACTTTAGAACAAGGCATTTTTCTAATGACTATCTTTAATTCAAATGCAAAAGTATATTTTGAAATTTGCAGTGATTCTAGTGATAAAGCAAATATTTACCATTGTGATCTTCCTGGTTCTCAACAATGGCGATCATGTTCCAAAATGTGATTCAATCTAAAAAAACATTGAATCTTACAGAGGAGGATAAACAACAACAGCAGCTCTCAGCACACACACATATGTAACAGAATTTTCCTGTAATAATATAAGGAGTTTATTGAATTCCACTTTTTTATAAGACAGCACATTGCACTTACATGACATCAATGCAACATCATGTTAATGCCAGCAAAAAAGATACCTTCTGGGTGCATCGCATGCATAGATTAGTTAGATTCCAAATAATCCCAATTAGACATGGTCATGTTCTGACTCACAAATACTCGCCCATCTGGATGGGTGCTATAACGAGACCAACCACCACCTGGCAAGAGGGCATCTTGACAAGACTCGTAAAAAATGTCACCACCTCAACAGGCACACAACTTACAGGTGCAACGATAGATTTTGAGGCAACCCAGATATTGTGTCATAAATAGTAATTACATATAGATTAGACCACTCAATAGATTACTTTACCTTGTAATTTGGCTACAGAATTGTCTTAAAAGAGAGAAAAAAAGTGAATTTGATTTAACACCAAAGATTTTTAATGCAAACATATCCTGAATTTCGTATTGGCCCCTATACGAAATTAGAAATTTCCCAATTTTTTGTAACACAAACAAAGAAACAAATATCAGATTTAATATAATCCTTTTAGATGGGGGTATATTTTTGATGGAAAGCTTTACAATTAAGGCAAAATCAGTACTTTCGATTTTTTAGGGACACCTGATATGTACAATCTCTCGTTCCACCTTAAAGTGTAGATTCCAATAATCCCAATTAGATCTGAGAGGATACAAATTATATATCATGTTCTGACCACAATATACTTCTCCTGCAGCTAGATGGGGTGTCTATAACGAAGAGCAGCCACCTGGCAAGACGCATCCTTTGACAAGACGGGGTAAAAATGCCACCACCGTCAACAGAGCAGCAACACACTTTGTGGAGGAACAGACAGAGAAGAAGACAAAGATCTTGCTCAACCCTCCCAGTGTCATTGATCAGTGGATTGTGATGGCTGGAGAGCTGAGTTCTGGGTGGAGTGAAGGTGTGGGACCGTTGCTAGGTCCACACAGAGGAGGCGTTGCTTTGAGTCAAACGGGGAGGCCACGCCATCTGGCAGGTTGTTCACTTTTTGTGACAGATTTTAATGTACCCATTCAAACCCTCTGTGATTCTGTATAGGTTTAACATGTAAAGGCCGACTCAGCAGTATTTTGAAATTAACTTTTTTTGTGTGTAGGTTTATTAAAATAGTCCATCTAGAACTTAAGATAGTCACCCAAAATAACTAAATTCCCAAGTTAAGATGAATCAGATTTTTTTCGTTTTCATGCAGAAATATTTATGCACTTTACTAGTGCCATAGGTACGTTTATAATAAAATTCCAGATCCGGAATTTTGACAACAAGTTGGTGATTTTCTTCTGAAGACTTTGATTTGAGCTTAGTTCTTTCTTACAGTGATTAGTATATGGACAACATTATGTATATGCAAAAACTTGATTTTGTTTGAAATAGAGTGGCGTCCTCAATCGGGAAATCTCTGAGTCAGCCTTTAAAGGTCCATGGACACGGCTGAGGAGAGTAAACTTTCTTATTTCTTACATTTTCGTACCTCAACAGTATCCATCCTGATCTATCCGCAACACAGATTGTTAAAAGTGAACATCGTGAAGTGTTTTAAATTTCCAGGATAACTATACCCCAAACTGACAGGGCTTCTCCGTTTTCGCGAACGCGTACTAAGATGCTGGTATTGGATTTGACCCCTTTAAAATGACGTCCAATAGTAACAAGTTTGTAAACAAGGCTCACACGTGGGCTAACCTCACGCACACTCCAGAAATCTCTCCTTGTCGGTTTCTTTGGTCTGGGAAACTTTAATAAAGCTATTCTGTTTTGATCTCCTTGTCGGTACGGTCGCTACTGCTGGTGCAGCCTGTCGCAATACATACAGCGCATTAGTATCGTAATTTTAAAGGCACCAAATCAAGAAAAATTATGCCATTATGAAAAAATACAACACGTGCGAAACGCATATCACTGAATCAACTTTGTATGTTGCAAGAAAACTGGGCCACACGCGCAAACGCCGTTTCCTGATGGACGATCATGACCGCGTAATCGCGTCTTGTTACTCTCGGACGTCACGTCTTCTGGGTCACGCTTGTCGGCGCGATAATCACTATTTCATTTTGGAATTTCCTTTGAAAGCTTGTCCAAAACACATGATATTCATGCCCATTTTATCAAATTACGGTTTCTCAATTACTGCTTCATGCAGATTTAACATTGATACCAATACATACTATGAATTAAACCATTTTTTGGTGGTATTATCATTATTTAAAGCATGTCCATGGACCTTTAAGTCGGGGGTTCTAGGCCCCACAAATTGTTGTGAGTGCCTAGCAATCAGTGCTACCCCAATACATGTTGTGGAGGGCCTATGCGATCATGCAGATGGATGTCTACATAAAACACTCATACACTAAACCGATTAGTCAATGACTTTAAATGTGGCAGCAGTCATAGACATGTGTCGTATAACTTATTTTGGACGGTATAATATTTATGAACGTCATTTGCTATTTTTAAGAAAAATTCTTTATTCCACTCTACAGACTAAAACAAATATAAATGCGAGGCCTGCAAGTATGTCTAGTGGATAGTTAGTCTGTGTGTAGCCGCATCACTTGTAATGCTTTTCTCCTCCAATTTCAGAATCTACCTCCCTGATCTTTGAAACAATGGACCTGACGCATGGCATCGCCACCATGTCCACTCGTATGTGCCGTCGTGCACGTCAACATGAAGTGTGAACTGGAAATTCCTGATAGAGTCCTGGGGTGTCTGCCAAGTCTTTCTGGGAAGTCCTAATGAACAGGTAGGTATTATTGAATTTACTTTGGTTGTGTGGGGGGGGTGGACATTATTGGTGTTGGTGTGACATGAAGTAGGTGTGCATGAATGTGGACATGTGACACCTGAGTTCTGAGCAAGGAACTTTGAAAAAAAAGTCTAGCTCCCGAGATACCATGTATTATAATTATGGGAGATGGTATACCTCTCTGGATTTTGCTTTGATGGCGCTCGCGTAGCATCCACTTAAATCGTATTAATCTGAGACAGAAGGCCGAATGACCAAACACCGCGTTTGGGCGTAACCTTACCTTGGAAGCAGTATGTTCACAATGTACCTTGACAACGGCAATATAGCTCGTTATTTGCATGGCGGCGTCGGGCTATTTATTGCAATATTTCTGAAGACCTTGGAGTGACTTTTTACGGTTTGTGCTCTCCTCATCAGCGTTTCTGGTGTTTGAGTATTCAATATTTCTAATCGAAGGCCGATTGGATATGTCTATTCGTATGCTGAGTAAAAAGAACATGGTGTTTCTTATTCTCCTCCTTCCTTTATGCAACTGCCTTTTTGCAATGAATCTTTAAAATTTTACATTGGACGACGACGCAGCTCATAAAGTGCATTCAGGCCAACAATCTGTCATTTGGCAAGTGATCTGTGGGAGAGGGTGAGCGTGGTCTAGTGGTTAGGTGCTTGCCTGTGGCTCAAATTTTACCAAAAAATCCCGGGTTCGAATCCTGTGGGGTCACTTGCTGGGATTTATTCGGGTGCTTAATTTGGAATTTAATCTGTATACGAACTATTAATTGATAAATACAGAATACCGCTCTTCCTCCATGGTTCCCCTTGGAATTGGGCAAATGAATTCTGAAAACATACCCTGTCCCTTCGGAGGGGACGTTAAGAATCCTCAGTCCCGTGTACAGAGAGGTCACACTGTACAGCACATCGCAGTCCAGTGTCGAATAAGAGACGGTGTAAAACTCCCTGACGTTCCCAATCCGCCACCCCAGGAGCGTCCGATCATATCATTGATACACGCAGCCCCGGATCATGCTTATCAGTGAATAAATCCTGACACCACCACAAGCCATTACCAATGACTTGTGGATAATGCTAAGAAGAGTGATAACATGTCCTTTGCATTTGCATAAGCCAACTAGCACTTTTTTTTCTCTCTTTATCTTGACCTCTTAAGTCTCTCAATCCGACACTTTTGGGCCAACACTAGACTTCCGAGCAGCAATGCAGCACGGCCTCGATGCGATCGTTGAACTCTGACAATCTCATCACAAGATCGTGAACGGTATACAGGAAGGTGGCGTCCTTCTTAAGGATCATGTCAGCCCTTTGCGACAAACACTTCAATGTCGAAGCATTGATGGATGCCGGGGAACAGGAAGGGGCAGCAGTAAAGGTCGTTCATACTTCCACTGCACTGCACTGCTGTGCAAGTAAATTTACTGCATGTTCCGTCACTTCCGTGCACTCCTAATCGATTTACTGCAGGTCAACCCAGGTCACTGCAGGTCCCGGGTTGCAGTACGTTGCCAGTATACTTGCGGAAATTTGGCATACTGCAGCCACTGACGCACCCCACTGCATCTTGCGGCAATCGCTAGTTAAAATAATTTTAACATTCGTTGCGTAGCTGCATTGCTTTGTGCAATACTGCAAGTGATTGCCGTGACGATTTTGGTAGGCTGCATTGCACACTGCACTGCAATGCAGTGAAGTATGAACGGACCTTAAGGCCAAAGATAAATAGTGTTATGCTTCAAAGCCGCAAGTGCCTTAAATATATTTTTTTGTTCACCAAAATTTTTTAGTGTTGATTTTCTACCTTCCAACCTTCCCTGTTTTATAGGAATCAATCCCATATTTGAACTTTCAAATTTGCACAAAATATGATATCCCTATTTCTGAAATTTCAAAGAATTTTTTATTTTTTTCAAAAAAAAGAAAAGTCTTGAAAAATTTTCTGGACTCCTGAAGGACTTAATGCAGCTTCAGAAACCTAAAATCCAGTAACATCAGGGCTGTGCACTCCACAATAGGCCTTAAAGTGGGCCACAAATAACACCACCCCCAAGGGCTTTCGTGATAAGGTGTTTGCGACACATGCATCTAAATTTTTGGATTCCAATATTGGCAGTATGGATTTTTGTTTTGCCTGCCTTAAGGCAGGAAGACACACATAGGGATCACTTTGTTCCCTGTAGTCCCTGTTGTTGTTATGTCCGTTGTTTGTTTGTGAATAAGGGTTAACCATTGCCTGTAATTCCACATACTTCGATGATTTAAACCAACTTGACTTTATAGTAACATGGGACCCGCATTTGCCTGTATGAGGTCAAGTGTCACATACTAAGGTCAAAGCATGTGTAAGGTCAAGTTGTAAGACGGCTGAAAATGTAAAATTGACCAAATTGAAAAGTTGAAGTCATTGGAACCAAAATTGAGTTATAGATGCAACATTGTATCCCCCTCCATTTTTGATGCAGTCAAAGGTCACATGCCAATGTCAAAGGTCATATGAGACCTATTATACAAACCGCAACGGCAGGCGACACATGTGGTCCGAGGACAGATGTATTTTTGATTTATCTCAAGGCAAATTTGTGCAGACTGTATGCACTATCCTGTAGTGGCTAAAGCGAACCTTTTTAAGAGTTGCAAACAGATAACCCAATCTAGAGGGGTGTGTTCTTATTAAGTGTATACCTGCCAAGTCTAAACTGGCAGCTATTGCAGATGGGGCTTTTTTGCCCTAACCCTTTGATTTGTTTGTCTATTGCATGTTTTTTATCAGATCCTGCTGTAGCTTCACTCTCGAAGCGCTTATCCGTGCCGATGTTCACGTCGCCGGCCATTTCCATGGGAGAATCTTCTGATGATCACCCAGTCCAGTCACACTGATTCATCCATGTTTGCTTTTGGGCCTATTCTGGGATTTGGGGGACATTTACATAATCGGTGAGCGAAATTAATAGATACAAATATTATTCACTTTTAAGAAACACTGCAGCAGATATACAGAAGTTTATTGATCATCAAAAATCCTTAAAAACCCACCAGAAATAAGCATCAATTGTATGACATGTGCACAGGGAAACACAACACAGTGGCAAGGACCTGTTTCACCTGACATAAGCCATTGCTTCTCAAAAGTTCAGCTGCTCAAGTTCTTTCAGATTGAGAGGAAAACTGATACCTATTTTTTTGTAAACACTCTCCTCCGAAATAATATTAGTTGGACCGCGCACCTCTCATCACATGCATAAGCATCTGCAATTTAATAGTGTGCCATATCCGCGGGTATGAGGGTATCTTTCCAAAATGTCCAGCTCTAGCCTTATGAATGAGATTTTAAATGTCATATACCTGTGCACTTTGTCCTGATAAGTAATGAAACTCATAACAATTTTGTATGATTAGGCCCACACAAAAAAGGATTGTCCCAAAACTCCTCCTTGCATTAGTAAAATGCCTTTGTTATTTTTCAAATATTTTGTTCTTCAAACCCAAAAAAATAATCCCTTTTTTCTACAAATGTTTATGTGATATTCAGGAATTGAAATGTTATAGCCCATTGTGATTAAAATACATAAAATGGGGGGGCCATTAAAAAAAACGGAAAAAAATTGGGGAATATTGTCATTTTAACCTCCCCCTCTTTCAAGCTTTTCAGACACAGGTAAATTGATGCACCTCTAATTAGCCCATGCATTCCAGCTGAAATAAGTATTTTTGGTGGCAAGTGTAGAGGGAACAACATTTATAAAGTATAGATTCACAATGATTGGGCAGGCGGGAAAAAAGTTTTGGACCTGTCGATTGCATGGAATAGGGCCGTGACTTGTTCCAGCGTTGAAGGGCAGTGTGAACCTTGATTTTCCGAGTATCTATTTTGGTTTGTAACTTTGGCAAATATTTGATTATTGTATGTAAAGTATACATTTCTAGAAGAAAAGTGGACGATGAAACCGATGATGGCACAGATTAATGTAAAACTTTCCGTATTTGGAGAAAAATACTAAAAACACGATTTGCCCCAAAATTTTTCAGACAGCAAACAAAAACACTTTGAATTTTTACGATTTCTTATGTTATTTTTAGAAAAAGACAAATTTGTCTAGGTACGGTTTTTCATTTTTTAAAAATAGAGCTTACTTTTCGAAATATAAGGAAAATGGAAAAAAGTGTGATTTTTACGTTTCTTTTCCAAAATTTGAGATATATTGGAGAATCTCTTTAGTTAGAATCGAAAAATGAAAATTAGAACACCGTCCCTGGAGAAGACCAATTTCTATCGTAGGAAAAGTTAACTTACCTCTTACTTCGGTAATTTTTGGATGAGCTGTCGAAAATTTGGCCAATTTTTACGAAAATTGAACATGGAGAAAATCCATGTTTTAGTGAAAAATTACTTTTCACGCCATTTCACAAGCTGTCCTCTTTTCGTAAATAACGTTATCTTTGAACTTCAAATTGAGTATTGTTGTTCATTGGAATCAAAATTACATCTTTATGCGCTATTGAATCAAACATATTTTGTCTCTAACTCCAGAAATTAGAGAAATTGAATTTCATCTTGTCAAAATTAGCGCTTTGTTACATTTTCAATATTCATTTTTCGTTTTTCCAAGATGCGTTCGCCAAAAGTACATTAAAACACCGCACGCTTCATTACGCAACAAAAATTAACCGCGCGACGCGATGGTTGCGCCTTGCCCTGACTGCGCGAAATGGTGCATACCTTCCGCCGTTTAGACCAAGCCGTTTTTGTGACTTTAAATGGTCAATAGGCGTTTTAAAAATCGGCAAAAAATACAGCTCAAGATTGTCTCGCAGTGGATAACCTTTTGTTGGTAACTATAGAACACAGTTTGATGTTTAAAAAATTTTAATGCATTTTAACATAAATCCAAAAACAAAGCACCAGGGTTGACACACCCTTAAGTTCCGATTACAATTGATTTTGTAAGGTGAAAAGAACGGCTAATTTGCAAAGAAAAACATACAGGCCACTAATCCCTGTTCAAATCATTGGATGGACACATCTGACGCACATTCAGTTGCTTCAATTTCACCTGCCGGCCACACAGCTTCACTAATATGGTATGCATTGCGTTTGTATTTGTGTGTGCGAGTTTTTCTTGGCAACCATAATACTCTTTGGTCATAGAACAGACCTATTGCTTGAATTGGATATAGTGAAACCAAGTTTTAAAAATCCGTGTTGGCCCCGCTAACTGGGTTGGCTGTATACACCTCACCGCAAGCAATACTGCTGTGTGAGGATTATTGGAGCAAAAAATAAGTGAACCGGAAACTGCCCTTCCTGACGTCAATGGGCCTAGCCTTTTTGCATCCAGCCCACCATGCAAGCATCAGGTGGCTGGATGGCCACATAGCTCCTCAGATGCTGACACCCTTATAGTCTATATGCTTTTTTTTGTCATTCTATCCAGGGTACCATCCTACCCTCCTCAAGCAATTAATCTTTAAAAATCCAATGGGGGTACCGGTTTAGCCGCCGACAACTCGTCCCTGGGAACAGGTAGTACTGGTTCCAGGATACCATAGCAGGCCCTCGTAGAAACCTGCCTGACATGTGTTTATCAAAGTAAAACTCTGTCCCCTGCCCCTCATTATCTTATCCCCCTGACGAATGAGGTTAGCCCTACTATCAGCTCGAACACTAAAGCTTTGCTTGAGTGTAAATTTCCATAAGTGTAATGGATAGTTCCTTATAAGTGATAACTGAAAAGACTCTCTTTATTGAGGGGTCACAAAATAGTATCTTGTTGGTCTCACATTTAAGTTACATACATTTTCCAGATACTCCTGTAAATTTGACCATTTGCAAGAGAGCAGTTAGGCAAGGCAACCAACAACATCACTTCCCCACCGCGGCCTTGTTACGATTACTGCCTTGATCCAACCTGCGTGCTGGTGCCGTGGGGTGACAGGAACCAAGACAGGGTGAAAACACTACCGTCAAACATAACCATCATACCAGAGGTGAGGCTTGTTGCTACCACAAGATTCGCTAAAGGCAAATTTACTATTGTTTTTTAGTCGTTGCAGGTGTCTAAGTTCAAAGAGACTGGAGACAATTGAGGCTTTGGAACTCCTCAACACATATGGGTCAAAGGTCATCAGTGTCAGTGGATCAGCGTAATAATTACACATTGCATGATTCTGGGTTTGTGCTGTTAAAATTTCCTACGTTTGAAGTCATGAAAGAATCTGAATTATTGACCCAAGGGTTTTGAATTCAGTACATTTTCGAGTTCAACTCCTTTGATGGTCTTAACACAGGCTTGCGATGGATAATTTACCAGAAGGGTTTTTTAGTTTTCCCCTCATCCAAGTGTAGACCCAACTGGCATTTTGATGCTGCCTCAAACTCTGTAAAGGAGTTCTCTTTGTTAATAATGAACGCTAAGAGAAGCAAGTCATCGGCGAAATCGAGATCGTGAGGTCGATTTCTGGATGCGTCTTGCTCCTTCTGGGCTTCAACAGAATCCCAGTTTCATTCTGAGATCTGCAAGTCATGGCGCATAACATATCAAGACCTGTGATAATGAATTGGGCCAAGTGTCCACCTGAGAACACCCGCTGAAGTAGTGAATGGTTCATTCTTCTCCATCTGGTGGTAACAATTGCTGTAGAATTGTCATAAATCAATTTAATAGCCAAATGATGGATCTGAATACCATAGGCTCGAGGGATGTTAAACATTCGATCTCGGTGGTAACGAATTCAAAGGCCTTGTGGAGAAGTAATGAACACGGCTCCAGTGGAGATTTTTATTTTTCATTCCTTCAATTACTCTTCTCAGTGCAAGAATCTGAGAGAATGGTGGAGATGTTTTTCTCTAAATCCCTTGATTCCAATGGAGAAGAGGCTCTATCGTGTGGACGTATTCTGGTTCAACAACATTCGATTGTGGACCTTTGCCCCGTGGCAGGAAAGGCTAATCCCTCTATATTTGTTCGGCTGTGAGAGGTCTCCTTTTTTAGGGATGGGAATGATGGCACTCATTGACCCCTGTTTTAGGTATCTCATGAAGAATCAGTGCTCTATTGCAGACTTCGAGTAGCTGGCTTGAAACTGCTTGGACTTCAGCTCTAGTGGAATGTTGTCAAGTCCAATGTCCCCACCTGGTTTGGCTTGATGAAGGGCGGACTCAACTTCATCTAAGGTGAATTCATTTACTCAATTGGGAGGTTGCTTTCAACTACAGGTATGATGTCAAAGTCAGTGTCTGGGACATTTGGTTGTTTCCCGAGAAGATTCTGGAAATGTTTGAAGCCGAGGCGGATATTTCTCTCATCTGGGGTACCCGATAGCATTGCTGGTTTTCTTCTTTCCTTCAGTAATTTCGTTTGATGACTCGCATCAGGCTTCGACATGTTGTTAGAGTGGGATGCTCTGTTGAAAACTGCAAGATCTTCTCGTTTAGCCGCAGATTTTCTTCTTCTGAACAGGTACGCTCTTTGAGTACCTGACGGGTTTCTGTGTGTCATCACCCTTGTCGATGGCATTTTGAAGTCTACTTCTAGCTTCTTTCACACACTGACATTGAGAGACGGACTTAAGGTTCTTCTTTGGTCTTTTGGTAACACTTCTCTGGCAGCATCCATACAATCCGTTGAAAGTTTCATCGTACTTCTTGGGCAGATTGATCTTGGGCTCGATCCTGCAGAAGGCTGAAACGTTTGAACCCTCAACAGCAAACCTTTCTTGAAGTTGGGTTGTCTTGGCTTAGTGCTTTGAAGTTCAGTGCGTGCAGGAATTTGTTTTGCCCGATTCTTAGGAGCACGAAGACTGAGATTTATCTTGGTTGTTACTATACGGTGGTCAGATCCAAGTGTTGAGAAGATATATTGCTTCAGTGTTGCGGATGGAGTTTCGCCACTTCCTTCTAACAGAAAGTTGTTTCATTTTGCTTTGGTTGAATCAGGGTACTGGAAGTCCACTGTTTTTCGTTGTGGTTTCCTAAACAAGGTGTTACTCACAATAAGGATTGATTCCTTTTGCACAGTTTAGGAGAGTTCCCCTTCCTTGGTAAGGTCGTGGAAGGAGAACTGGTGTTCGTCAAGGCAATGGGTCGCCTGCAATAAACTCACAAGATTCTCTGGAAATCCTCGCTGATCGAAGGAACAAAATCAGATTCTTCAAAAAGCCTGCGTTGAAATCCTTCCTGTTGTATGGCTCAGAAACATCGACAATCACATAAAATGGAAGATCGCATAAACGGGTGCTACACTCGACTTTTACGAAGAGTGCTCGACAACATTTGAATGGAGCATATTCCAAACACCACATTCATATACGGTGATATCCCTTCAATATCTTCAACAATCAGGCAACATCCGTTTATTTTTGCTGGTCACTGCATCCGCACCACCGACGCACCCATCTCCCCATCTCCCACTTGATTTTCTGGGCTCCTCCGGGTTGGAACATCAAGCAGAGGGCAGAAGTCCCCTTCAGTACTGACACCATCAAGAGCGATCTCAATCTAGATCTTCAAGAGATCCAGTATATCATTCATGACAGGGTATCTGGTTCGAACATGTAGCCAGTGCTTCTTCATTCGTCCCCGACGACCGATGAGATGATGAGGTTAAAATTGTTGTACTTTTTGTGTCGCATGCCTTAAGGGAGGAAGACACATTTGATCACTTTGTCACTGTTTATGATGTCTGGTTGTTGTCTGTTGGCGTGAAAAGGGTTAACATTTGGCCTGTAATATCCACATATTTCAATGGATTTAAACCAACTTGGGTCACAGTTTCAACTTGGGCTCACCCATATGGTGAGTGTGGTCATAGGTCACATACCGAGGTCCAAGGTCATGTGAGTCAAGTTATAAAATAGTCTGAAATGTAAAATTGCCTCATTTGAAAAGTTGACGTTTAATTGGAACCATTTTATGTTTGTATGGATCCAAGTGTGGGAAAATATTGGATCCAAAACATAATAATTTATAAAATTGGATGATTTACGCCCAATATTTACTGGCCTCGTTATGAGTTTTAAAATATTGGGCTCGACTACGTCTCCGCATATTTTGCAACTCATAGCTCGACCAATAAATATGGGTGCAATCAATCCAATTTTATACCAACTTGGTTATGGAGTTAACATGCAAACCCTCATTTGTTTATGAGATCAAGGTCACATACTCAAGTCAAAGTCCATGCGAGGTGAAGCTTTAAATAGGCTGAAATGTAAAATTGACCTCTTTGAAAATTTGAGTTCAATTGGAACCAAACTTGGTTTATAGAATTTACATTCAAACCCTCAATTGTTTATGAGGTCAAAGGTCAATCAAGTCAACGTTGATGTGAGGCCTATCATTCGAAACCATGATGGCAGGCGACACAAGCTATCCGAGGACCAATGCATTTTTTATTATAACAAATGCTACTTCACTTGTTTTGAAATACTGACAGTGGATTTTTTTTTTAAATTGTACAATTTTGGAATGCTTCAAAATTTTGCATGGAAATAATCTATCTTGTTTTTTTTCGTCAGGTTGAGAGATATTCCAGTTTACTTGATATTCTAGTTAGTGGCAACCACCCTGTGTTGCTGACAGGACCACCTGGGGTAGGAAAGACTGCCCTCATGCAGGTATGGATAATGTACACCCCATGTTGTTAGTATTTGAACACGTAGGGTTAGTGTATAACAATATATATTTAACATGCTTATAATTAAAACACTTTCGATTAGAATATTTTTCAGTGGTGACATTTACTCTTTGGGAGAGATCTTAAGTCTTGTACCAATTAAGAGTGTAGAATAATTCTTTACCATATTAAAGAATTGCAGAAAAACTGATTCTCATATTCAATAACTGCGATTTTTCACAAATGTAGACTTGAACCAACATTTTTTTTCAGACCAAAATTAGTTTTTAGGCACTACTTTCCAAAATTTCAAGAACTTTAGGTACAAACTTTAAAGATTCAATAGTGATTAGTTGATTATGCAGGTCAATTAAACACTTATGTGAACTGTATATACACTGTAATACATTGGTATGCAAAATTTTAAAATTTTGCTTTAAAAAAGTGAACCATTTGGTGAATAGTGGACCTTTGGGTTCATTTGGAATAGTGGATTTTTAGGCGAATTTAAAGTGTATAGGGCATTAGGTTGTGTAGGATATTAGAAATGTGCAAATTGTTCTCAGCTACTATTTTAAATTTAAAAAATTATTAAAATGTTAATGATAGCCACAGAATTGATTAATAAACTGAGTAATGGTATAATATGAAGTTAAAACCAAAGAAGAAATGAGTCAGGGATGGAATGGAAGTGGTGAGGAAGCACTCAAATGTAGCACATTTGTATAAATCTGTGCTATTGACATACAGCATTAAATAGTTGTGAATGTTTGAATGTGGTATGAATGAGGGCAATAGTGTCAAATTTTGCAATTAATTATAACCCATGGCAGCTCTTTTAACAGATTACATAAATAAAATCTGCAGGAAGTTGACAAAACTGGGCTCTGATTGAAAAAGAAAGTTGAAATTCCTTCATAGAAGTCCAAAATATTGACAGTAAAAGCTTACAGATAATGTATTCCTATGGTCAAAAGTTACAATGTTTACTTGAAATAGTTCTAGTTTTTTGTGTCGCCTGCCTTAGCATGCAAGACATATATAGGATTCACTTTGTCCACTGTTGTCTGTTGATGATGATGTTGTTGTCTGTTGTGAAATGTGTTAACATTTACATGTAATAGCCACATACTTCGATGGCTTTCAACCATACTTGAGTCATGTGTGCAACATGAGATGGCTCATTTGTTGATGAGGTCAAAGGTCACATACCCAGGTCAACGATCATGTGAGATTAAGTTGTAAGATAGGCTGAAAAAAAAAAAAAAAAAAAAAAAACATTTTTTATTATAAAAAATGCTACTTCACTTGTTTTGAAATACTGACAGTGGATTTTTTTTTTAAATTGTACAAATTTTGGAATGCTTCAAAATTTTGCATGGAAATAATCTATCTTGTGTTTTTCCTTCAGGTTGAGAGATATTCCAGTTTACTTGATATTCTAGTTAGTGGCAACCACCCTGTGTTACTGACAGGACCACCTGGGGTAGGAAAGACTGCCCTCATGCAGGTATGATATGTACACACACATGTTGTTAGTATTTGAACAACTGGGCATAAGTGTAGTAAACATATATATTTAACATGCTTATATTAAAACACTTTCGATTGTAGAATATTTTTCAGTGGGTGACAATTTACTTTGGGAGAGATCTTAAGTCTTGTACAAATTAAGAGTGTAGAAATTTCTTACCATATTAAAGAATTGCAGAAAAAATGATCTACATATTCATAACTGCCGATTTTCACAAAATGTAGACTTGAACCAACAATTTTTTTCAGACCAAAATTAGTTTTTAGGCACTACTTCCAAAATTTCAAGAACTTTAGGTACAAACTTTAAAGATTCAATATTGATTAGTTGATTATGCAGGTCAATTAAACACTTATGTGAACTGTATATACACTGTAATACATTGGTATGCACAATTTTAAAATTTTGCTTTAAAAAAGTGAACCATTTGGTGAATAGTGGACCTTTGGGTTCATTTGGAATAGTGGATTGTTAGGCGAATTTAAAGTGTATAGGGCATTAGGTTGTGTAGGATATTAGAAATGTGCAAATTGTTCTCAGCTACTATTTTAAATTTAAAAAATTATTAAAATGTTAATGATAGCCACAGAATTGAATAATAAACTGAGTAATGGTATAATATGAAGTTAAAACCAAAGAAGAAATAAGTCAGGGATGGAATGGAAGTGGTGAGGAAGCACTCAAATGTATAAATCTGTGCTATTGATATACAGCATTAAATAGTTGTGAATGTTTGAATGTGGTATGAATGAGGGCAATAGTGTCAAATTTTGCAATTAATTTTAACCCATGGCAGCTCTTTTAACAGATTACATAAATAAAATCTGGAGGAAGTTGACAAAACTGGGCTCTGTTGTCTGTTGTGAAATGTGTTAACATTTACATGTAATAGCCACATACTTCGATGGCTTTCAACCATACTTGAGTCATGTGTGCAACATGAGATGGCTCATTTGTTGATGAGGTCAAAGGTCACATACCCAGGTCAACGATCATGTGAGATTAAGTTGTAAGATAGGCTGAAAATGTAAAATTGACCTCAACTGAAAAGTTGAAGTTCAATTGTAACCAAACTTGGTCTACGGAGATTACGTGCAAACTTACAGTTGTTTTTGCAGTCAAAGGTCACATAACAAGGTCAAAGGTCATATGAAGTCTATCATTTACAAACCGTCACAAGCGGTCCAAGGACCGATGTATTTTATGAGTCCATCTTTTAATGAAATAGCTGAGTTTGAAACGGACATGATTGTAGCTGTCAAAAGTGATAATTTAATCATATGATGTACATTGAGAATGTTTCTAACGTGTTGTTGCACCAGCACTGGCCGTTAAAGGCACATGCAAAACAATTAGCATCAACAATGGACATGATTCGAGTAAGTTGTGTTGTCATATACCCATATACCTATATATTGTGTATTTGTGTATAGATGAATCTAAACAGTATAACTCATAGTATATTTAACCCCAACCAAAATCACTTTTTTGTATTATAAGGGACTGTTCATATTTTACATCATATGTATTATTTGTAGCATGAACACTGAATAGGAAAAGGCTTTAAGAATACGAATATACACAGCTCCTTTAATCTTTGAAAATAAGAGCCAAGCATATAAGCTTTAATAACTAAACAGTGTGAGTGCAACTCAATGATGCTGTAATTTTAACAACTATAAATATAATTTAATTTGTAGCTTTCTGCAGCTGTATTCAAAACTAGCTCTAAAGATGGTGGAAAATATGAACTTTCCCTTGAATTACCACTTCCATTTAGATTTGAAATTAATTTAAGTTCCTGAATGCACAAATGAACAATATGATTTATTATTGTTATTATAGATCTATTGTATGTACAGTATGTTATGTGTTAGAAATTATAATCATGTAAACAAGACATGATTGTGTGTGTATGTGTTTGTTTTTGTATTCGTCACATCGGCATACACCGATTTCTTGTTATTTACGTAAAATTTTGGCAGAGTACATGGTTCCCACTTGGGATTTTAACTCGGGAGTCTATCGGATCCCACAATTTCCTAATGTTGTAAATTATGTGGTCCAGTAGGATATTTTGGGGTCTACCACAGATTTTTCTTTAATTTAGGGTTTGATCAGATTGGAAACCTGATTTTTTAGCACCGTCAAGTCTAGAATTAGGCATAAAAATGTTGTTTGGCACAATGGAGAAAAAATATCAGGGTCGGTCGGTCGGTCAGATTTTTTTTTTTTTTAATTTTTTTTTTTTTTTTTAGATCTTGTCAATGTTTTACTCTAAAATGAATAAAATTTTTTTCAAGTTTGGTTCCAAAGTTAAGCTTTTTCAATACAAGCAAAGATCTTTTATTTTACTTGTTGTATTTGCTTGGTGTCTTGTTTTGTTATTTTTTTCGTCTTTGTGTTGGTAAAAAAAATTATTTTTTTAACATTGTGGATGAAAATAATGGGTCGGTTGGCAGAGTATTTTTTTATTTTGTGCTAATTGCATAAGAACTTTTGAGTCGGCAGGTTTTTTTAGGGTCGGTCCGGTTACGCCAAACGAACAATTTGTTTATGCCTTATGGTGGACTGCATTTTTGAAGCATTTGAAAATTATTGCATCCATTGAAATTTCTGTGAGTCGTGGACCCCAAAATCCTACTATATTCTGATTTTTTGTGTCACTTCATGCATATTGTCAAGAGTATGATTTCATTTGGAGGGGATGTATAGGTACCGGAATTTAAAAAGCTGAAGATATAGTGGAGTAGATATGTTATTAATTGCAAAAAGGTGTTTTATTGTAGATAGAAGCTTTTAAATGTGGTATAACTAGAATCCTGGAATAAAGTCCTTGGAACACTACACACATGTTTGATTGTTAATAGTGTAGTGATGAATTTTATGATAAAGCTGGTACCTTAAGCGTTACTTTTCCCTTCCCCTCTCCCCATCGTTCAATGTTGTGACACCTTGGAAACATGCCGAGTGCATTGTCGTTTCTCAACCATTGCATGGGGGATGGGGAAACGTTTATCACATATA
Source organism: Ophioderma brevispina (assembly GCA_023653785.1). Taxonomy (NCBI): domain Eukaryota; kingdom Metazoa; phylum Echinodermata; class Ophiuroidea; order Amphilepidida; family Ophiodermatidae; genus Ophioderma; species Ophioderma brevispina. The sequence continues at coordinate 79,822 of JAMKCH010060055.1, forward strand.
GTCCTCTAAGTGTTCCAAGTCTTTTTGCGAGGTTTGTAGTTTAAATTTTCATGATCGTCTCTTGAGTTTATTTAGTAAATGTTGCATTGATTTTACTGATCATCGACCTGTCATCATGAATAGCATCATCAAAAACTTTTAATGAAATGACACAGATAAAAAATCACACTTAAGAAACCCTGGCAGAAGTACCTTCTCTCTTTTCTTAGTACCTTCTACCATACACAGAGTAGCTTTTTCTCCTTGCCAGTACCTTTGACTTCTTACATAGTGTCCGTCTACTATTCCAGTTGGCGGCATTCCTACATGATCAAGAAGGTTAAGTCCCTCATCTCTATTCATATTTTGGGTCTTTCCTATCCACACAAATTAACTCTGACTATTCAAATCATAAGAATGACTCAATGTCGTAAATAGGACTAGGGGATCACAATGCTAAAATCACGTGGTTAACTACCTATTTATGAAGCAATCCGTCGAGACCTCATGTTTCTTTCTTTTCCCCTCTTTTCTTCTTTATTCTCCTCTTTCTTTTCTCTTCTCTCTTTCTCTCCTGCTCGCTCTCTCCCCTTCACAGTCCTAACTCTTCACCTGTTATTCTTATTCTCTTATGTGTTCTTTCATTATTCTCCTGCTCCTTTTTAATCAAGAATAGAAGCGCAAATTTTGTCTATCAATGTTGTTAATAATATGATGGTTAAAGGGATGTTAATGCGTATGCAAAAAAGTATGCAGACATAATGAAATGGACCCTTATTAAAATCACTTCCGCAAATTTGACACAATGTGAGTGTTTCATTATGTAAAAAAGACGGAAAAGCACAATATTATTTTCGTTCTTTCTTCACTTCTCAGCAAGATGCGGACCTTACTGCCAGCATTTATCAAACTGAAACAACTGGAGTCATCGCTTACAGAACCATTGCTGTTTGTATTTGTGCTACTCCCGGGCTAATCCACCTTTCACTTTCAGATCATACTCAATGGCAAGCCTGAAGTACAATGTCGGAATGCTTTTGAATTGTGTCCAAAGCTGCTGGCTACACAGTAAATTCTGGCAGGGATGTCCACCACCTTGATTTTCTGTGGCAGTCATTGCCACGAACTGCCACAAAACTTCGCTGGTTTTAACTGTTTTTTTACAGAATTTAAATATCCAAATTGTTTTCAATATTTGGAAGTAATTTCATTAAGGGTCAATTTCATTATATCTGAATATTTTTTTTTTCATCCATTGTTTTGTTCCATTTAAGAGAAGTATTGTTTGAAATGATTTGTGTTTTATACCCTTGTCAAGGACGTTTCTGTAAGGAGGTCCTGTTATATTGAGAAGAAACTTGTGTGCACCGAGGTAAAACCTTTCATTTGTGGCCTAGCCATGAAGAACATCATTTTTGTTTTACTGTCCAATATGATTTGTTCATATGGTGTTTTGCGATAACATTTGATGCTAATTACAAGCTCACAAAAGAAAACAAAAAAAAACCATCTGGAATTTTGCTCCGGACATTTCATGTCAATTCCTGGTAGCATTCAGCATATTTGGGGCTAAAGGTAATAAGGTAGACATTGTGTTGAGTGAACCATGACATGCACATAGGAATGACAATCATCCAAAATCTGGTCCATAGACCTTTGCACATTTGGTAGTTAGGAGCCAGACAGCATGTTAAAGGCACCCATAATTGATTGGGTACCGCAGAAAATCTTTAAAAAAATATCACCAAAAATCAGATTTGTGTCTGTCTGTGACAAGTATTGAGTAACAAGTAACCACATTGCAGGCATTGTGGGATTGATTCAAACCCTTCTGGAGCAACATGTTATTGTATTTGGATGTCTAGCTTGAATGAAGTGGGATAACAGATAAAATCTTAATCCTTCCTTTTTTACACCATTTTGTAGGAAATTTAGTTAAAAATCTCAGTTTAAAATCTCCAGGTGTTAAACCCGCCATGAACAGAGGGAGAAGAGTTTTGGTCAACTGTGTTTCTCTTTCACTCATCAATGTATTTTTTTATTTGACTTGTCCTTGTTTTTTGTCCTGTAGAATGTTCTATTTTGTTGTTTTGTGTCCATATATTTTCCCTTCTATTTCCTTCTCCTCCAGAACGCTTGTGTCAACCCAAGCATTATTTTATGAAGACATCCCTCACCAGGCTCTCCTGTCAATCTTTGAGGACATCATATTCCCCAGCAACTCCGGCCTCGTTTGTTGCCATGACAGCTGTAGCTGGTACCCAACACCAACGGGTGGCATCACCCACTTGTTCTTCGTATACTGATTTGCAGGGTGGGAAAATGGATCAGGACTCGGTATTAGTACTTTTTGGGTCTATGTTTGGAAGAAAGTAGAATATAAGTATCTACTTATTGTGAAAAAAGAGGTCTAGATTGAACTACAATCTTGGCCATAAGTGTTAAACAATTTTGATATGTCTTGTTCAAAACTCTCCCTCCCCGAACTCCATACCGATTTGAAATTCTGTAAATGTTTTTTCCTCCTCCAGAAACAACCCAATATTCCTTGGTGAAAAAAAGGAGGGGTGCATATGCTAGGATAAGATTTCAATCTTCCCAATACAATTTTTTTATACACACACATTCCTAGTTTGAGAATACACAAATAATATTAAAAAGAGCAGATTTGTTGCAACACACAACCGAAATCTAGGTCTGCATCTGGACCTGGGTCTGAATTTTTTGACCAAGGAATTGTGAAAACATACTTTCCTTTACCCATAGAATGATCTTAAGGATAATTTGGCCCCATTCTCCATATTACTTCAATTAAATTGTGCAAATATATGTGGACATCTATCCGATTCCTTTACCATTCCATTATCGCCATAATTAAAAATTAAAAAAAAAAAAAAAAAAAAAAAAAAAAAATAAAAAAAAAAAAAAAAAAAAAAAAAAAAAAAAAAAAAAAAAAAAAAAAAAAAAAAAAAAACACATCTGGAGGTTTGGTAATGGACTTCTTGTTGTGGTGATGAGTTATGCAAGTGAATTATTTCAGTGCTGTTGTTGGGGGAGGGGGTATTACTTTAAGAAATAAAGGGTGATGCAGTATCCCTTTATGGCGAATAATGTGTACGAGGTCGGAAAAAATAAATAATTGCGAGGGCAGCCGAGTCCATTATTTTATAGCCCCCGCCCGAACTTCGTTCGGGGGGGACTATAAAATGGGCTCCGTCCTATTTGCCGTAGTTATGTTTAATCCGTGATAAAAATGTTAACCCTGGAACTTTGGTCATATCTTTTTTCTGGATGAGCTAGAGTAGCCTACCTTGGGTATATGTAGGTGGGGAAACCCCCCTACTAACCATGTAGATGCATACCCCCAGGTCCTCCCCTGGTCTGTCAGGGGGTGGGGGAAAAGGTCAAGGGAAAAGGTCCACATTCCACAGAAATGTCAACATCGGACCATATTGGGGACTATTTATCTGGAGTTTCCATGAGGGCTACGATATGTAACTTGGTGGAAAGAAGCGGGTTTGATGAGTTCTCGACCTTTTAGATTTTAGGTGTAAAATATGCTAATTAAATATCTAATTTGCATAATTATGAAAATTTTTCCCGCAGGCTTGTGTATCAAGTTTTCCTGGAGTTCTGTAAGGCGTAAAATGATGTCTTGGTGAACAAGTGGGGCTGAGAAGTCTCGACCTGATGTAGATTTTTGGGCATATTTCGGGCAATATTAAATATGAAATGCGCTATTGATATGCAAATACAACCTTCAATTGATAGTGTAGGGGGCAAATATACACAACAAAGGTATTAACATATGTAGTACCCTGTTTTCATTGAAAGGTATTCTTTTAGTTTTGGTTGTTTACCGTTGTCATCTTTGTGAGGTTGCACAGCCTGTGTTACATTTTCTTGGCAAAATTGATAAAAATGGGTTTTGCCCATTTCCTAAACCTCGTTTGGGTCCCAATTTAAAATGTGGGCCCTGATTTTTTTCAAAAATAGTGTTTCCAAATTATAAATTACATATTTTTACTAAATTTAGTGAATTTTTCAGGATTTTTACATGATGAATTATCACCAAAATGTAACATTTTTTGTCGAGCTAGTGGTGGCCAAATTTAAGAGTGGACCTGTGCTATTATTTTAGTCATCACTTAATGATCGCGATATTCGGCGGGGACATATTTTAACGGCCATCGCGTAATACGAGTTCGCCTTGTAATTTTTCCGGCCCGAGATACAATATGAGCCCATAAATAATACTGCAAACCCTTTATTTCTATCTATACGAAATAGCGTGATATAATGAGGAAATGCATTGGCGACCTATTATTGCAAATAATGAGCAGTAAACTGACCATCAGAATGCCCGTTTATTTTCAATAATGGGCAGCAAGGTAATAAGAATTTGGGAATAATCCATTCACAAGATACTTAGCTTGGCCCAGGACTGCCCATATTTTATTTATTCAAGTACACTAAAGTTCATACTGTGACCATTCTACTAATCCTAATATGAATCCAGCCATGTATAGAGTCCCTCCGTCAACTCATTACAACCGGTGTATCTACGATCGCCATCGACTGTACAACAAGCCCTAGAGATCGCCAAGTTTCTTCATAGCTTGCTTGCACGCCGCCCAGTACTGTAGGCCTTGTCGGTACTTCAAGTCACGTCTTATACCACCTCCATAACCGCTTTCTCAGTGATATCATTTTTTGTTCACTCCGACGATGCATTGCATGTTGATGCATCGGGTCCAGCCTACAAGGTGCTTGAAGAATTCCCTGCCTATCACTAGACCATCACAGGAAGTGGCTCAGGTGGTACCTGTATTCTTGTTCTGTCCCCTTGCACAACCATGCGCTCTAAACTAGTAGTAATCAATTCCCTGACTGCTTTGATGAGCATTGCAGTTGATGCAATTGGTCAGCCTACGGATTGACTCGAAGAATTCCCTGTCTACTCACATGACCATCCACAAGGAACTGCTCAGGTAGGTACACATGCCAGTTCTGTTCCCTTTGCATAACCATGCTCTTCTTAGTCAAGTAGTATCAATTCCCTGACTGCTTTCCATGAGGCATTGGCAGTTGATGCATGGGTCTAGCCTACAATGATGGCCTTAATTCCCTGCTTATTCACTAGACCATCACAATGAATTGGCTCAGGTGGGTTACAAATAAGATTCATATTTTGTCCACTTTGCACACCCGGCGTTTCGAGTGGTACCATTTTTATTCCCTGTCTGCTTTGATGAGCAATTCGCAATTGGAACGATGGGTCTCCAATCTTGAAAAAAGGATTTAAGACCTACAATCCTCTGTTATCACTCAATTGAAAGTCCCAACCTTTCACTTCAACTTGCCCTTCCCCCACCTCCATCAATCAATGTTGGGAAATTTGCAAGACCAGCTGATGATGATACCACATTAAACATTGGTTGGGTAAGACGGGGGCAACAGTTTTCCGAAAATTGCTTCAAAGTGTTTCAACAATTATTTGCAAGATTGTCGCCTACAAGGTTGGCTTGAAGAATTCCCGGCCTACTCACTGGCGCCATCACAAGAACTGGCTCACCTGTTCTGTCACCCTTGCATAGCCTTCACTTTTAGGGTATAACATAGCTGATTGCTTTGATGAGGCATTGCAGTTGATGCATGGGTCTAGCTTACAAGGATGGCTTGAAGATTTCCCGGCCTACTCACTGGGACCTCACAAGGAACTGGCTCCGGTAGGTACACAGACCCGTTCTGTTCCCTTGCATACCACTGCTCTTCTATGTATCAATTCCCTGACTGCTTTGATGGAGGCATTTTAGTTGATTCATGGGTCCAGCCTACAAGGATGGGCTTGAAGAATTCCCTGCTTATTCACTAGACCATCACAAGGAACTGGCTCAGGTGGGTATAGATAAAGTCATATTTGTCCCCTTGGCACAACCATGGTTTCGTAGTTGTACATTTTATTCACTGTCTGCTTGTGATGAGGCATGCAATTGATGTATGGGATCTACAATCTTGGAAAAAGAGCAGTTGGCACACTCACCACCATCTTCTCCACCACTGCTGTTTCACTCCATTGAAAGCCCCAACCCCCATCAATCAGTGTTGGGAGAATTGGCAAGACCACTGATGATAATACCTCATTCAACATTGTTGGGGGACTGGGGAAACAGTTTTCCCCAAAAAATTGCTCAAAATGTTCCACATTCTTTCTAAGATTGTATCCTACAAGGATGGCTTGAAGAATTCCAGCTTCGATTCACTAGACATCACAAGAACTGGCTCAGTACGTACACCTGTTCTGTCCTCTTGCATAAGCATTCACTTCTTAGTGGTATAAATTCCCTGACTGCTTTGATTGCAAGCAGTGCAAGTTGATGCATGGTTCTAGCTTACAAGGATGGCTTGAAGAGTATTCCCAGCTACTCACTAGTGAAGTCCTCACAAGGATTGCTCCGGTAGGTGCAACAGGCCCTGTTTCTGTCCCCTCGTATAACCATGCTCTTAGTGGTAAATCAATTAATTCCCCTGTACTGCTTTGACGAGGCATGCAGTTGATGCATGGGTCTAGCCTACAGGATGTCTTGAAGAACTTGCTGCTTATTCATCTAGACCATCCAAGATTGGCTCGGTGGGTATAGTATAAAGTCATATTTTGGTCCCCTTTGCACAACCAGCTTTTCATAGTGGTACCATTTTATTCCCTGTCTTCTTGATGAGGCAATGCAATTGATGTATAGTCTACAATCTTGGAAAAAACTGCAGTTGGAACACTTGCCACCATTTGCTACACTGGTCACTTGATTGGGCCAGAGTTAAGAAACTGCAATCCTCATTGAAATCCCCCAACCTTTCACTTTGACTTACACCTTCCCAACCCACTCAATCAATGTTTTTGGGAATTGGGCAAACGCGATGATAATACCTCATTCAATATTTGTGGGGAGACGGGGGGAACGTTTTTCCAAAAATTTGCTCAAGTTTTTCCAACAATTATTTTCAAGATTGTAGTCTACCAGGATGGCTTGAAGAACTCCTGCCTACTCATATACCAATCACAAGGATTGGCCAGGCCGTACACAGGCCCGTTTCTGTTCCTTCGCATCAGCGCACTTTTTAGTGGTATCAATTAATTCCCCCCCCCTGACTGCTTTGAGATTCCTTGCAGTTGGTGCATTGGTCCAGCCTACAAGGATGTCTTGAAGAAGTCCCACTTATCACTAGACCATCACAATAAAACTGGCTCAGGTGGGTACCGGTAATCTCTTTTTCTTTTCCCTTCAAACCATGCTCTTCTTAGCACTAGTAGTATCATTCCCGACTGCTTTGTACGAGGCATTGCAGTTTGAAGCATGGGTCTAGCTTACAAGGATGGCTTGAATGAATCCCTGCTTTGCACTAGACCATCCACAAGAATTGGCTCAGGTAGGTAGATCTGAGTCATGTTCTTTCCCCTTGCCCACCCATGCTTTTGCATATGTGGTATCACTTTATTAAATGTCTGCTTTGATAGCAATTTTTTGCAATTATTATAAGGTCTACAATCTTGGAAAAGAGCGTACCTGGACCAGAGTTAAGAACCTACAAGCCTCTGTTATCAATCAATTGAAAGCCCACACCCATAAATTACAATGTTGGGGGAATTGCCAAGACTGCATGATGATGATTCCTAAGCAAAATTGGTTGGGGGGAGACGGGGGAATTGCTCAAAGTTTGTCCAACAATTATTTCCAAGAGTGTAGCCTACAAGTAACAAGGTTGGCTTGAAGAATTCCCGGCCTATACCTTCACTGGCCATCACAAAGAAGAAATGACTCAGGGTAGTACACCTGTTCTGTCCCCTTGCATAAGCATGCACTTCTTAGTGAGTATTAAATTACCTGATGCTTTGGAGGCATTGCCATTGATGCAGGGGTTAGCTACAGGAGCTTGAAGAATTACCAGCCTACTCACTGGACTATTCACAAGGAATTGGCGCAGGTAGGTACACAAACCCATTCTGTTCCTTTGCCTAACATCTCTTCTAGTATCAATTCCCTGATGGCTATGATGCGGCATGGCAGTTGATGCATATGGGTCCAGCCTACAAGGTGGATTAAAAGATTTCTTTTTATCCTGCGTCTCTATATTTCCTTCTTCGCCAGCTTTGCAATATTTTCCTCTATCCCCACCTTTACTCTCAGCCTTCCCCCCTCGCTATCTCCTTTTCCCGCTTACCTCTCCAACTCACTCCGTCCCCCAGCCTCTTTCGCCCCGTCCTAATTTATCGTCATGCTCCTTCCTTCCCCTATCTATCCTCTCTGCCGACTTAACCCTCGCTCCCTCTCTTATTTCCCTACTTATTCAGTAACCATCACAAGGAATTTAGCTTAGTGGTATAGATAGAGTCATGTGGTTCCCTACCCCCTTTGCACCAACCAAATGCCTTGTTCCAGGCGCTCTACCAACTTCATTCATTGGTTTCAACATGTCTGATATAATGTCATACATATCATAAAGGAGTGGAGCATATCCCTCCCTAAAACTAAACAAATGGTAAGAATTTACTCTATTAAACACCTAATTTGAGGTTCCAATTTCACCTGGCTATGTTCAATGCTTGCACTAGCGAGTTCCATAAGTTCAACTCAGACAGAGCTCCTTGTACAGTCTGTCAGATTTTTTCTGCATTTGCAAAAATTTGTAGGAGTTTTGTACAGGGAAGATAAAACACAAAGCAATTTTTGATCAAGGCTGTCGCTCTTTGTAACACAAAATGCACCTGACCCCAAACAGGTGTTTGTGGTTTTATACGTAGACTAGTAGGAACCTGTCGGATCTAGCCAGTGTGGACAACAGACCACCAGGCCAGATGTACCATTGATTTTTTTTTTTATTTTTAATAATCTTTCTCTAGGACGGGATAGCTAAAAATACTAAAGCAATGATTTCATACTGTAAACACAATGTTCAAAGAATTGAGAGTAAATGTTAATTATTGCCAGTACAGTGTTGAAAAATAACAAGTTTATCAGTTATTAGAAGACAGACTGAGCAAAGGTCTAAACCATTGTTTGTTAGTGGTATCATTTATTCCCTGATGCTCAATAGAAAAACGCTATTATTTTACCTCAAGATGACCTTGAATGCTATGTGCCTTTATTAAAACTACGGAGTGCAGGATTAAATTGGTATATGATCGTTTAAAAACAATTCGAACACCTTCCACTTTTTACCACTGGCTACAAACTTCTTTACCACCCTCATTTGTACATGTTGCAAGGGATTATGATGAACTTTTAAGGTGCAGTTTTGTGATTCCAGACAACTTCTTTTTTCCTGAGTTCAATAGATATCCTTGAGAAAAGTTTATTCAACAAAATTTTGAGTTGATTCCGATCTGAGGTTTTGTGTTATGGGCCAAATGCTTGTTTCCCATGGTACATAGGCCGCTGGATGTAATTTTGCTTACAGACAGAAACTACAAAATTGTGAATTTGTTACAGATACGGCTGAATTTCTTGTGAAGATTTGGTACACATGCACGACTAAGGCTAACTGTTGCAGATGATTATAAAAATATCACTTTTTGAGGTAAGTCAGTTGTGGGACAGGTTGTGGATCACAAAATGCCCTTAATATATATTTAGGATACTTTTGCAGTTTTCTTTTCGGCAGTAAAATTGTTTATTTTGCATTTGTTGTGGGTCAAATCGTGTAAATGATTAGACTTAGTGGTGAAGATTATGGACTTGCGGATTGAGGTAACAGTCCCTGACTCAAGTGTATCAAGGACTTGGATATGCTTATTATGACTATACGATTTGAGAACAAAATTAAAATAAATCAAATATTACTCACATTTTATGAGGTCATAACTTCCATACAATTTATTGTTTAGTTTGTATGCAGTGATATTTAATTTTATGTACAACTATACATAACAGAAATATCACATTTAAATAAGGTTTCAACTGGACTCAACATGGTCTACTCGGCTTAACATAAATAAATACAAATACTTTTTTGTGAATACAAAATAAACTACCTTGTATTTTTACATATTATTTAAAATAATTTCTTTACAAATATATGTGTTTTAAGCGTTTTTATACATTTTATTATTTAGGAATTTTTGGAAAGTGTTTTGTTGAATATTTTGATTTTTTTAACAGTAAAAAACAAACTACAACACAAATTACTTCGTAAAACTGTCAAGATGGAGCCTAGTTGTCGATCTCACATTTTTATACATGTAAAAGTTCTGACGTTTTCATTCAGCCAAACATGATTAAAAATGTCAGATATAAGACTTAGGTGTTGGGTGTAATTGGAGAGGTAGAATAAAAAAGTACTTAAGTCCACAACTTTTGTTTCTAAGGAAATGTACTCAACCTTTTTCAAACAAAATCAGTGAATGAAAATATTAATTTTGAAAAGTTGTGGGGAATTATAATTTTGTATGCTGTTTTAATCTATGCCAAATACTGAGCTGCAAAAACGAAAGGTTTTATCAACCTGTCACAAAACTTATAAGTTTGCACTATTATTTGCCTTTAGAAACTATTATTTATTAACACTTAGTACTTCTTATTCTACACTCTTCAATTAATGAGTGTTTTATATTCCAGGGGTGTATTTCAGAACGAAGTCACACATTAGAGTCTGTTTGATAAATCCTGCCATTCAAGGTTACCTTTGAAATGTTTCTGATAATTTCATGTGCGTTTATTAATGCCATATTAAAAACATTCCCATTAAAAATACAATTATTGGGTTACTTTCATAACGGGCTGCTCATGTAGCTTCTTTGTAAGCGTAATGAAGGATAAGGTGTTTATTAGGCATTCACGACAGGCTACATAACAAAGCAGCTATGGGCAAATTCTTCCCGTTCATCATTTTAGTTATAAAAGGTCATGGATGGAGGCATGTTTTGAGGTTGCTTTTCAAATAGCATCCCCTGAAATTTCTCCAGAACTTTCTCAGTTTCTCAATACAGTGTTGATGGTACAAGACCTTGCCTACATGATAAAAACTAGTTGTAAAAACACCAGGCTCAAACTGATGGGCAATATAACTATGAGAGTATAGAAGCCATCCTTATCTCCTTACTCAGCAATGGCCTTCCATCCATTGTATTAGAACTGATGCCCTTCATCACAAATTTATAAAACAGTAGACCCTGCTCTAAGTAGAAACAAAAGGAGATTAAGGAATCTTTGAAGGCCAAATTGAACAAAAGAGAAAAATTCACACAATTAACGTCATTCTTCACATGGCTCATCAAAAGACAAGGGGTTTACAATATTTTTTTTCAAAACTACAGGCCTCTATTATCAGCCACTCTGAAACTTCACAGCACTGTAGTCAGTAATTATAGTACATGTAGTCCTGCCAAACCCCCATTACATCTTCTCTCAACATGACATCCATCGTGTCATCCAAGGACTTTATTGATGTCACCAAGGGCCGGGAAAGACCAAGACA